>VMRN01000255.1:99514-143887 GCA_010277015.1 Poeciliopsis turrubarensis
TATCTATCTATCTATCTATCTATCTATCTATCTATCTATCTATCTATTCTAATCTGATCTGATCTGATCTGATCTGATCTGATCTGATCTAATCTGGTGTAATCTATCGGGTTGGACCCTCCAGATCCAGCGGGGTGTGTCGCTCCTCTCCCCCGCCTCCGGTCGCCTCTCCTCGGCCGCACGTTGTTTACCAGCAGCGGGGGGAAGCTCCGGAGCTCTGACCCACCTCGCAGTCACATCCAGGCGGCTGCGGATCTCCTCGACATGCCGCCGTCCCTCCGCGGGCCCCGCGGGGACCCGCTGCGTGTTTTTGCTCCCGCGCCACGCGAAGCGTCGCAGTTTTTTTTTTTGTTGTTGTTGTTGTTGTTTCACGGAAACATTGGAGGAAAGTTTGCTTGAAGAGTTGTGGGAGCGGGCCTGGAGGAAGGCTGGAGCCTCCTCTTCCTCCTCCTCTTCCTCGGGCCTCCGCCCACAGACATCCTGCAGGAGGAGGAAGAGGCGCAGGGAGACCTGACTGCAGCTTCGGAGAAAAACACAGGAAATAATCGGTTATTATTCCCACTCAGCGGCTGGTGGAGAGTGGCAGCATCATGATGAGGGCTGGGCCCTGCCATGTTGATGACTGCTGAGCAGAACCGGATTAAACTGTATTTATTTACACACGATGACTTCATAAAATGATTAAGATTCACTTTGATTTTTAGTAACAATTTTTTTTATTATTATTTTAAAAAACAAATTGGATCTGTCAACATTTTGAATAATGACCAAATTCCCTGTTTCACCATCTAAATGAATGAATCTAGTTTTAGTTACTTCTCATGATAATTGTGTTGCAGCTTCTTTGTCTCATGTTTATTATTGTTTTGTGTTGATTATTTTTTTGTATTAATTAAATTTAATTAAATTCATCTGGTTGGAGGAAACGGGTCGCAGAACTATTCCAGAACTCAACAGAAAATGAACTGTGAACTGAGAGTCTGGTTGGACTAGACCCGGTGCCGAGCCCAACAGAACGAAGCAGAACCTGGAGGATCGCTGGGAGGGTTCACTGGATCCGGGTTCTGGTTCCGCCCAGGCGGTGAAGCGTTACCGGACACCGCGTCGAGTTTCACAGATTCACTGACGGCTCGGCGCAGATGGGCGGTGATGCGTTCAGGGACCCGGAAACATTAGTGCTGCAGCGGAATCTCACTGCTGGGCCGAGCCTGAACCTGCCGGTTCCGGTTCCGAACCTCATGCAGGGTCAGCTGCAGGAGCATGTCTGTCACCAGCTCACTGTCTGTTTGTTGGCGTTTGGTTCTGATAAAAATCTTTCCATAATCAACTTCAGGTTTATTATAAAATTGCACGTTGTCATGGAGATTGTTCTGACGCTGATCCAGCAGATGTTGGAAAAACAACACATATGTTTCCATTCTTAAACAACTTCTTTACGGAAAATGTGATCTGAAGAAGTGATAAAAGTGATTTAGTTTAAATATAACCTGTGAGTAAATTCACTCTTGAGTCACTGAGTTTCACTAGAGTTGCATTAATTATTTAGTTTTTTAATCATCATTACCCAAACTGGATTTGGACAGAAACTGTTTGCCATAAAACTAAACCAGCAGCTCCTGATGCTTATCGCAGCTGAAGTTCCGCCAGCAGCCACAGAGCGGCGCAGTTTCTCCATTTCCACAACTACCTGTATTTGGTGAAGGACTATATGTTGTAAAAATCTTCCAAACTGTTATTTTTTTTGTTTTTGGGGCTCTTTGGGGGGGTCCACTCCGTGTCTGAGGCAAATGTGAAGACCCTTCTCTCCGTGTTCTGGAGAACCAGTTCCGGTTCGGAAGGTTTGGACAGCTGTTTAACAGAATTTGGGTCTGTGGTTGGAGGTTTTACTGCAAAAACAAGTTAGCTGAACAGCTAATCCTGAAAGTCCCGGGCGGGTTTAAAGAGTCCCCGCGGGGAGCAAACAGGCCGTCGGAGGTGAACTTTATCCGGGAACCGAACCTAATCCTTCGTGTTTAAATATTTTACTTCGGTTCGGTGTTTTTCCGTTTCTACTGAGCAGCAGCTGGATCGGTTCTGAGAGGATAAATGTCGCTCCAGTCCGCATCCCCGTTCAGATCCGGACGGTTTTTGCGGTGGAAAATGCGGTAAAGCGGGCGAAGCTCCGGCGTTGTGTCCGCTGACGCGGCGGCTCTGACTCTGCTGCCTCTGCGGCCTGCAGGTCGGGCTTCCACCGGGCTACAGTACAGCCCCCACCCGCCGTAAGAGCGTCGGAGTGCGGCTTACCACGCCGCCACTTCTGGGCCTGCGCTTCGAGGGATGGAACGGATGGAAGTGGACCAATGCGCAGGCGCAGGAGGCGGGGCCCTACGTAGATCAAACAGCGCCCCCATGATTACCAACGTCAGGTGAGGGGCACTGCATCCACACAGGAAGCAGCAAATCTCGTAAAATGTCATACTCTTCAACCTCTAATTTAGTACCAAATGTTTTAATTTTTAAGTCACTATTTTATGTTTGTCTTTTGGGAAATCAGGTTTTGGTTGTGATATTTTGTGATGGGTAAAATAATGTATTAAAAGTAAGCATGCTCCTGAAAATGAAAAATAAATTTCATTTCACATTATTCAGGAGTGAACGCTGCAAGTCAACAACTTGATTCAGTCTATTGGGTTTTATTAGAAACTTTTACTTCAAATAATCATTGATTTTACTGTACTGTTTGATAACTAGTGTCAGTTGGACTGTTTGTCTCATTGGATATAAGGTGCCTCAAGATGTGAAATGGCACTACAGAAGTAAAAATGAAGAAGTTGAGAGCATGAAGAACATTTTGTCTACAGATTTGCTCCATCAGTCCTCATATTGTATCTTTATAAAAAAAAAAAAAGATTTAAACAAAAGACCAGGATGGCAAAAACTTCAGATTATTCTGTCCAATTAATTAAAATTAATCAAATTTTCTTTCCTTTCTGCATATTAAAATAAACGTTACAAATACTAGCATGACTTTTGTTTTAGCAGTAGTGGGAACAGATGTTATTTTCCAGCTTCTAGAACAATTTTATACTTGTATGGGTCAAACTGGACCTTATTTGGTCAAACTATTGGATCGTTTGATAACGGATCAGTTTTTCCCTTTCCACCCTTCACATATAAATCAATATAAAAGTAGTTTATTATTCATGTCTGATGTGTCTAATGTTTGGAGTTGACCAGTGAGTTTTGTCTCCTGTGTCTCTCAGTGACGGGATGACCGTCTTCAGCCCCGTGTCCTCGCCTCGGTACCGGCGCAGCAGCGTGTCCATCAACCCCTCGCAGGTGGGTAACCATGGGAACACCTCTTGACTGTTGAGAGGACCTGAGAGTCTGAAGGCATCTGTAGCGGCTACGTTACGCTGTCACTAGGTGGCAGCAGGCAGAACCGCAGGAGGTTTAATCCAGTCAGTCTTCCCTTTGGTGCGGTGGACATTTCCCAGTCTAATGTCCTCTGTGTCACATGCCCTCAGGTCGTCCCCTTGTCTCCGTTCTCCCTGAGTGGGGACAGACTGGACCACAAGAGGCCGGTGAGTCAGGGTCAAAGTTCACCGGGTTTCCCATGATCCTCTCTGGGGGGACTGACTGAGTGGACTTTGTGTTTGAAACAGGAGGAGAACATGGAGACCACGCTCCGAGGGAACGTCCACAGACTCAGGTAACGCTCAGCTTGCAGGCCGTGACCTTTGACCTGCAAGCTGTGACTTTTTTTTTTTTAAATAATATATATATTTATTAAGTCTTCAAAATACAGCATACATAAATCATCCACAAGAGAACGAAGAACCAGCGTGCTCTTATATTCTTCAGAAAACAAGCTGAAAATGTCAAACCAATATTGGAAGAGTTTGACCAGAATAGATGAGACAGGGAGCCATCAGCGGACTTGCATTTATCAATTTTTGAGGGGAATACTCTGTACTATTTAATTTCAGAATAGTGGCGTCTGTGAAACACCTGGAACTGAATTAACTGGTGCTTTACATTGACAGAACATGACCGAATCCTCCCAGACCTCACTCCCAATCTGCAAACCCTGCTCCTCCTCCCACGCAACCCTCAAGGAGTTTGTGGCAAAATTAATTCGCTCTGCAAAGATGTCAATAAAGCTTGAAATGACCCTTTTTTTTTTTTTATTCTGGAGAGCCCAGCAGCATTTTGCATATCTTATTTTCTTCCGGAAGAGATACAAAATTCGGGATAGATGTTACGTTTGACCTTTCAGGGACTCACCGCTGCTCTGCCTCTGCCTCTGCCTCCCAGTGCTTCCAGTCTTGTTCCAGCGCCTCCCGGCAACCTGTGGCAGGACCACGCCTCCACGGTGAGTTACTCCTCTCTTATTTTGAAGGTATCCGTTTCCTGTCAGGTGGTTCGCTCATTTTTATCCGAAGAAGCTCCAGGGTTTACACCGAGTCCCAATCTTGATCCAGATTTACTCTCTCTGCTCCACTGAATCCAGATCAGTAAACTGGTTTCGGGTTAGAGAAGATCGATTCTGTTCAGAGAAACTCAAACCAATTCAAGGTTTTAATCTGGGATTAATAAATATTGAGGGATTTAAATAGAATCTGATAATCCAGATTAAGGGATCCAGATCACTCTCTGACCCACTGTGTGTCCTGCAGTGGTTTCCGTCTCAGGACAGCGGCGTCACGCCCAACTCATCGCCCAGCCCGACCCGGAGATTCAGGTTCTGATCCGTCTGTTTTCGTCTGGATCTCCAGTGTGAGGTGCTGCTCTTATTTTTTTTGTGTTTGACCCACAGACCCGCCGGCGCAGTCAGACCCGCCGGCGCCATAAGATGGCCGCTGCTGACGCCCCTGAAGAGGAAAGGTAGCGCTGTTCCGGCCCGGACGCCTCCTGAACCACAATCCGGAGCGGCTCACTAACTGGCTTCTGTTTTTCAGGTGGTGTTGATTCGGACGGGCCGCCGAAGAAGCTGTTTGTTGCCGGGGTAACGGACCCCGCCCACCGCGGCAGCAGCTACACCGTCAGGTGAGGCTCAGCACAGACGCTCAGGTGAGGTCAGTCAGTCCTGAACTCATTGTCTTCTCCGTCCTCCGCAGCGTCTCCCAGGCAACCGTGGACGCTCCGCCTGTAGGGGGCGTGGGCGCCCAGCCCCGCCCACTGACCCTGTCCCCACCCCCTGCCTTCTCCCCTCACCAGCACCCCTAAAGCCCCGAACCCAACGCATCACCACCTGGTTTCTGTCCAATCAGCTGCCAGCATCACTATAAGCCCCGCCCCTTTCTGCAGACCTGCTGGCCACTCCACCGCCTGGCTGGGGACGGAGGACAGGGGTCGGGGGTCACGCTGGACGTGTCCCCTGGAGGAGATACGTCTCCACTGACCCGGAACAGGTCCGCTCCATACTTTTGACCTGGAATGACCCAGAGCACCGTCTGGAGGAACCGGACCAGAACTCACAGGTTCTGATGGACACGACTCCGACTCAGCTCCAGAGCTGTTCTGGGTCACTACCAGGTCAGAACCGGTCTCTGTGTTAATCGTACATCTTGTAGAGAAAGTGGTTCTGGTTCTGCGTCGTCCAGTTTCCATGATGACGTTCTGCTCAGTCCCGTTCTGGTCCAACCCAGACAGTTCTGCTCAGTTTTCTGACGAACCAGACATTAACTAGGCCATTCTGTCTGTGTCCTGGTCCTGGTTCTGTTGCTGACCCGGTCTGGTGTTAATGACCACAGCACCGAACTTCACAGAGTTCGGTTCTGTCCGCTCTGACTTTTGGCCTTGGACTGGACCTGCTGGGACGTCTTCCACTCTGGACTCCAGGTGACCTTTGACCCCACCCAGGCTGCTGGAGCTGGACTTCCTGTTCCCATGACAACGAGGACGTCTGGTGGAACCTCACCGCTCAGAACCAGAACCGGTTCTGATCTCCCTCAACTAAACCCAGAACACCCGACACCATGCGATATTTGCACATCATCATCGTCGTCGTTATCATCACCGTCATCCTGATGATTTATGAGCCAGCAGGTGGCGCCGCTGGTTACCTGACCCGACCAGGTTCTGTCTGTACAGAACCAGGTCCGGTTCTTCTTCTGCTTCCAGCTTCTGCACTTTGACATTTGTACAGTTTTCTACTTCATCCATCGCTGTGCCTGACCCGGTCTGGTTCTGCGGACCGGACCTCCGTTTCTCTCTTTATTTTCCTGTGAAGATCTGAACCAAGCCGGAGCTGCAGAACCGTTTTGATCCTGCTTTTGCTGCTTGATTCTAGTTCTGATTTATTTCTGATTCTGTTTCGGTCTCAGAGTCCAATCCGCTTTAGAGAACACGGTTCTGATTAGCTGGGCGGGTTCTGGAGTGGAACTGAATCGACCTGTAGCTTTAACTGGACTTTCTGTGGTTTTCTCTTATTTGCACATTTACCCTCCATCCTGGTTCTGATGGACCCATTAAGAAGAACTGGTTCTGTGGCTGGATCCAAGTGGGACGCAGGAGAAATGGACTGGAACTTCTGCTTCACAGAAGCTTTCTAAGCCAAAAATAGTCGAAGTGGGATTCTGGAGTCCTGACCCGATTTCAGGTTCTGTTTCCATGCTGAGGCCTGATTGGACCCGGCTGGTTTCACTTGGATCAGAACCGCTGTAGCAAAGACAGAAGAACCCGATTCAGTATTAAGTTTGACTCTGGGAGACCAAAGTGTTCAGATGTTCCCTGATCAGAACCAGACCGGATTCATCAGATCCGGTTTAATTCGGCTGGTTCTGATACTCCGGTTCAGAACCTGGAGGAATCCCGGCTGAATTCTCTTGAACCAGTTTGAATTGTAGAAGTGAGTTCTGGTTCTGGTCCGGTCCAGGTTTGAAGCGGGGAGACAAAGGGAACTAAAAGCACATCAGTCCTGATTTCACTGTAAATATTTCTGCTTTTCTTTGAGCTCAGAGGAGACAACGTATTTTTCTGATCCATTCCCGGCCCGGTTCCGCTGTGGAGAACCGACCCGATAAATATCATGATATATATTGTTTATAAAAGCTGCCAGTGAAATAAAGTCTGTTCCATCAAACAGAACATCGCTCTCAACTCATAACTTCTTCCGAAGCTAATTGTTAGCTTAGTGCTATTGCTAACGTTGAAAACATTTAGCATAGTTAGCTTCCCCTACATTAATTCTTGACGTTTGTAAACTTTCCTTTGAATAAAGTCTGAGTTTAGCATTACTTTCTGCTAAATACCGTGTTGGATTAGCACTAGCGTAACTAGCATGTCTGATTACTGCTTTATGTTTAGCATAGCTAAGTTTTAGTTAGCAGTTTCACCACTGCCCAGACGTTTACATATACCCGTCTGAAGTCAAACCAGAACCACACTAATCATGTTTTGGGTCAGAATCAACAGAATGTTTCAGTTTTTTTTTTTTATGAGCTGGAGAGAGAATATGCAAAAGATTTGAACTTTGATTTGAGTTTGATTTAAAATTAACGGTTGGGTATATGTAGACTCCTGGTCTCAACAGTACATATAAAATGATGGAAAACGATGTACTGCATCAACGAAGCCTTTATTATTCACATATTTCCAAATAAAACAACCGGAGTCCCCAGAATGTTATCTGGAAATAAAGAGTCCAGATGTTCTTGACGGTCCTCCGTGGCAGGAGAAGAAGAAGAAGACGATGACAACAGATGTTTGACCCAGAACTAACAGCTGTTTATTAACATCAGATGATCAGACCCAGAATCCAATGGGTCAGTCTGGTTCTGGTCAGGGATTAAATAACCTGCAGCCAGCTCTACAGTAAAACTGGCTCCACTGTCCTTTCAAAATAAAAGCCTGTAGGGAGAGGAGGGGCGGAGCTTCAGCGTAGAGGTCAGCGGGACAGCAGAGGAAGGTCACTGGAGTTCATGATGAGACTGGAGTCCAGGTTCAGGCTCTCTGGGGGGACCAGGGAAGAACTGTTAGACCGGCTGCAGCTACAGAACCTCCTGGTTCTGGTTAAATTTGGTCAGAACCAAACAGCAATGTCTACCCACCCTGGTCAAAGTTCAGCTTCTTGGTGGACGAGGCGTCCCCGAGTCCTTCGATGTCCACCAGGTCACTGTTGACGTCCGAGTCGTTGAGAGCACTGAGCGTGACGTCTGCGGGAGGAAGAGGAGGAGGATGAGGAAGAGGATGAAGAAGAGGAGGAGGATGAAGAACGTTCAGTCCCCCCTCTCACCTGCTGTCTTCTGCTTTTTAATGGGTGGGGCTAACGACGGGCTGTTCTGCATCCCCGTCGCCACGACGACCTGTGAATTCGGCACGGCGATCATGGCGGGGGTCGGAGGAACAGGGGCTGGCGCCATGGCAACCGCGGCCTTCTTCACAGTTTTCTTGGGGGATTCGGTGGCGATGGGGACTCTGCTGTCCTCATACAGCTTCCTCTTCACTGTGCTCTTTATCTGAGCACTGCAGAAGAAGTAGATCAGACAATCAGCTTCCACCTCACAGAGACAAGTTGGAGTCGCGACACAGTGGTCAAGAGGTCATCAGGACCCCCACAAAGAAGAAAAAAAAGATGACGACAGCAAGAAAGGAAGATAACTGAAGGCCGTCAGACACGTGATGAAATCAACCTAATAATGACATCATCATAAAACACCAGGGATCTGTTCTGGGCCTGTCGGTTTGGGTTCTGGTCCTGGTCTGTCTCTGTACACATCAGCTTGGTCCTGACCAGCAGCTCAGAGAGGCTTCAGTTTTGGGAACACTTCCATTGACCTGCTGAGCCGCTAATGCTCATAGCAGAGCTAATCTTTCCATTAGCATTTTTGCTAACTTTGAAAACGCTTAGCGCAGTTAGCGTCCCCTCAATAAAATTTTCTGGATAAATTCTAAAGCACTGATTTAATTGGCTGTTCACATGTGATGTGGTGCAGCAAATGTTTACTCTGTGCCCAGAATGCATTGCTGTACAGCAAACTGTTTAAAATCTACTGATGTTCTTGATGCTTTTGGTTAATTAGACAAAATCAACAACCGAATTAGCAATACTCAACAACTGTAGAGCTTTGATGTAACGCATCACTGACACATGGTGGGTACCAACATGGCTAAAGTTACCATTTTAGTACTTTACAATTAGCTCCTGCTAATCATATAGCATTAGCTTCAAGTAAATACTTTGTTGGTGTAGTGCTAGCTTTAGCTAAATACCATGTTTCTATGTTAGTCAACATTAACTTCTGCTAAATACCACGTTGGTGTAGCATTTATAAAGCTACTGCTATCACAGTTCACAGGTCACCATGACAACGGTGCATGCTTCCCCTGCTGGACACTGGAATAACTGCCCCTTTAACACTTACACGGTGCGCTCTTTGATCACGGTGCTGATGTTGTTGAGGTCGTCTCCGAAGCGACGCACAGCCAGGCGTAGCATCTCGATCTCCGTCTCGGTCCATTTGGCTCTGAGGACGAACACAGCGTCACTTCAGTTTGTCCTGCCGGTACAGAACCGACCCGCGGCGCTGTGGAGGAGCTGCCTCCAGAACCAGATCAGACTACGTCAGCTGTTAGACCGGAAGTTAGAGGCATCTCTGGAGTTCCACAGGGATCGAGCCTCGTTACACTTCAGCTCTAATTCAAACTGATTTTAAAAAAAACCACCACGAAGCCTGAAACAAGCTCTTATGTATCAAACAGGTGTGATACATGGGAGATTACAGAACTATAGATTTATTTTCCATAAATAAATCGCTGCTGTTTGCTGTGATTGTGTACAGAGACAGAGGAACGGACAATTTCCTGATTATTTCAGAGATCTGACTCGTTTAAAAGGACGGATTCATGTCAGACAGAGCTGAGCGTGAGCCTTCGTGTCGGTTAGCTGTGTGAGGATGTAAGGGTGAGGCTCACCCTGCAGGGCTGGAGTCGGACACCGGGTGGAGCTGCATGGTCAGCTCGCCCAGCTTGGTGAAAGCTGCTCCAGCTGCAGAAAAGATTTCCCCAACCTGCAGAGAAGACATTCAGCTCTTCATCATCATACTCAGTCATGAACATCATCACTTTTTAAATCATTCAATCCAGTTGTTTGTGGATTGCAAAAGTGCTTGCAAAAGTATTTATGCCACTTGGAACTTTTCCATATTTAGGTCACATTACAACCACAAACATAAATATGTTTCACTGGAGGTTAATGTAAACACAAAGTGTTATACAACTGTGAAGCAGAAAAAATATATTCAGCATTCGAAACAATTTACAACTAAAAAAACTGAAAAGTTTGATGTGCAGAAGTATTCAGGGCCTTTCCCTGATGACTAATGACTAAACAGTCCAGATGGTGAAAGTGTGGTTAGGAATGAAGTTCATGTTAGTTATAAAACAAAAAACACTGAAACATGACTTATTTGTTTACTTTGGCCTAAAAACTTAACTGAATGGAGCAAAGGCAGCAACAACACTGGGGATGTACTTCTTTATTATTTAACTCATACATAATGTTAATGTGAGCCGATTTTATCTACAGAATCTGATCATTTGTTTCGTAAAGAAACTATTTATCCTGTCCAATCTTTTTTAGTATTAAAGCCAAAAATGTATCATGGCTAAGTTTCTGAATGAGATTCGGCGCGCAGCTGAGAGATTAGCTCCTTAAAAGGTTCGGACACTGAGAATATTAAAGGTTCGGACAGGTGAAAACAGGAGACAGCTTACCTTAGCGGAGGCTGACGTCATTTTAGGACGTGTGTGATTGTTTGAACGAAATCACACACAAAAAAAAAAAACACCACAGTTAGCCGCCGTTAGCTTCAGTTAGCCTGCTGCTAGCGGCCCGTTCGCTCCATTTAAGCCTCACTGTGTTTAATTTCAAACGGCGGCGGATTCCCGGAGCTTCGCAGCAAATAGGAGGATTCAATGCTGCTTCATTTACATCAAAAAATACATATTTAGGATAAAAATAAAGATCCAGAACAACAATGGCAATCAGACAGGATGTGGCGAACACTGCGCGATTTTACCACTTCAATGCTATTGGTCCGTTTCAGAGGAAGAGGCGGAGCTCCGAGTGCTTCCGAGTAAAGCCGAGCGCCAAGGATCAGCTGACTGCGGCGCTCTGTCCTTCAATGGATCGCTTCTGATCTGTTCAGATAATCACACGGAAAAATAAGATTTGACCAATTGATTGATTGGTTGGTGAACGCCGACATGCCGTCGCTTCTGTTCTGCGGGCCGAAGATGGCCGCCTGCGGGATGGTGATCAGCATCTGGGGGGTCATCATGCTGGTAAGACGCTTAATGGGAGCCGACTATTTCCTGGATAGAATGCTGTTAAACCCATAATGCTGATTTACATTTGATACAAAATATGAAAGGTTTATATTTAGGTTCTGTTTTTTTTCTGAGACGCTATGGAAGATATACAGATCAAATACTGACTCAGGATAATCCCTGTGTGAGAGTCAGCACATAGACGGATCCCAGGCAGTTGAACTGATTGTACCGTGGCTGCGGATCTGTCTGCGTCTAATTCACGGGATGGGAGGTTAACCGGAGGGGTCACCCGGTGCTGGTGATCTTTCGGCCGGGGTGGATGATGGTCTTTAACCGGGACTGGTTCACTGCTCTCCGGTCTGTTCTGACTGGTTCCTCCATGGCACAGTCACGTGACCCTCATGTGACTCTCCATATCAGGAAGTCCGATTATAGACACATTTCCACACCTCACACATTAACACAAAATGGTGTTTAATTCTGAAGAAGGAGAAATAATTAATGTTTTTTTCCCCAAATGAAATCTGAATAGTGTGGTGTGCCTCTGCACTCAGCCCCTCCAGAGTCTTTTCTGGTGGTCTGGGGTTTTCTCCCCAGACCACCTAGTCAAATTGCCTGGAATTTGACTAGGCCATTCTTTCTGACCCATAAATCTATTTTCATATAAAGCATGCCATAATATCTGTGGCTGGATATTCAGGTGGTCGTCCTGGAAACGGAACATTCCAACTGTCGGTGTAAGATTGAATTTGCACACAACATTTTCCATGTTGTGTGCAACATGGAAAATGCAGAAAGTGCAGAGGCACACCACACTATTCACAGAAAAGTTCTTATTACTGGCATTAAATGACATAGAGATTAAATATATTTTTGGATTTTATGACTTGTGCTGGATTTTATTTGGGGGTTTCATATTAAAGGGGATGAATGCGTCATAAAAACAGTTTTAGCTGTAAATCCTCCATCCACCTGATTTTATGCCCGGCTGTGTTGGTCTGAGCGTCCCTGCTGCGCCCCCGCGCCTCATGTTGAGCCTCTGCTCTTGTCTTCCAGGCCATGTTGGGGATTTTCTTCAGCACCAACTCGGCGGTTCTGATCGAGGACGTCCCGTTCACCGAAGCCGACATCCGGGAAGAGTGAGTCCATGGAACGCAAGATGGTTTGGATGTTTAGTCCTGAATCAGCCTGTCACCATGGCAACCCACCCCAGTAATGATTACAATACACGATAATGTTGTTGTTTTGAGACCATTTTCAGGTCATTTAATGATAATGGCATAATAATTCAAGTTTGCTCTCTCAGACACCAATAAACTTAATTTTTCTAATAAACTATTATCACCCTTAGATATCCAAAACCAAATATGACGACCAAAAACGATAAATAAAACTGAAATAAAAACCACTCACAACAGAAACCATGAAGAAAACCAATCACAGTCTCTGTAAACAAATAAATATGAATCAGGATGGAAATTATGGATGTCATTTTCAGTTTATCATGGCATGCATTGATTAATTGATTGATTAATTGTGGCAGGCCTCGTCCAGATAAAACCAGGTCTGATCTGAAGGTTAAAACCAACTTCTAAAATCCCCTGAAGTTCAGTTTAAAACAGACTCTGGAGTAAAGCAGAAGGTTTAGTGGAAGGTAAACACACATCTGGCTCTTAACCTTAACTCTGTCAAAGCTTGTTTTGACTAAACGTCTGGATTAGTTTTTCAGTTCTTTGGTTCTTGGCTAAACATCAAATCTAAACAATAGTCTGAGTTATTATTGCATGTAACTCATATAAGAGATTCATTTTCTCTTATATTTTCTGATATAAGAGAAAATTCATCTCATTCCTTTAGTTTGAAACTAAGCATGTAATTAGCAAACTAAATACTGAGTTTGAAGAAAAATATTGAGTTTGAAACGGTAACATTTATAAATTAATAAATAATTTGGTGAAAATACGGCTGAAGACAGGCTAAATAGCCCAAATTATTGCTGTTAATGTTTGGCTGTAACTTTATAAACACCTGGCCTGAGTTCAGATCTCGTCTGGTTTGGGTCAGTCCGCTGGGTCAGGCTGGGATCAGAACCAGGACGCAGGCTGACCGCTGTGTTCTCTGTCCCGCAGTAAACAGCCGCCTCAGAGGATCTACGCTCTGTACCGCCAGGTGGGCATCAACTGCTTCATCGCCGCCGCCGTCTACGTGGCGGTGGGCGCCATCTCGCTCTGCCAGGTGCGGCTCAACAAGCGCCAGGAGTACATGGTGACATAAGGGGACACGGCAGGGCTTGACCTCTGACCCCTGGTGATGGTTCACCACCCGACCTGCAGTCTGATTTGGTCCTGGATCAAGCGAGGGGGCGGAGTCTGGATAATTTATTCTGAATCGTGTTTACTGTTGATGTTTGTTGTTGTTGGATGAAATGTTGCGTCGTTCCTCCAAACCATTCCCAGATATCTGATCCACTGACCAACCAGGAGAAGGCCTGCTCCTCTTCCTCCTCTTCCTCCTCCTCATCTGTGTAGCTGGTGGTGATGAAAATGTGTTCAACCCGTTCTGCTGGATGCTACTTTACAATAAAGTGTGAATGTGATTAAATCCGGGCTTTTGTTCTCATTCTTCAGCGAAAATAAACCAACATGTTGGCGGGCAGGTTCGCTGATCAAACATCTTCAGGCTGACACTAAATGTCAAAGTAACATCCATGTTAGTAAAACCCAACAATCCCCAACCATCACACTTCCTCTTACCCACTGCACGTCCTGCTGCCATGTGTCGCCTCGGCTGCTGCTGGTAGTCCTGAAGCTACCGGCAGTAGCTCCACAATTACAACAGACCCGAATCTGATATAGCTTTGAGACTGTCCTGGACTTTCATAGTCCTGAAGCTACTGCGGGTGAACAAAGGTCCACGCTAAACACAATAATAAGAAAAACAAAAACAAATCTGGAATCACTAACAACACACATCAAAACAGTAAATAATTACTGTAAAACTTTATTGCTACCATGATGTAAATTATTACATTGTTAGTGTAACTCCGTAAAAGGCAAATTCAATCCTGTTTGCAAATACATTTGTTCAATGAGATAAAATTCTGAGGAGTAAATCACCTTTTGAAATAAACCTTTCAGTGTTTGACTCTAAGCAAATTAAATCACTATAAACATTTATGAACATATTAACATAAGCTTTTCTTTATTAAACAGTGGATAAAAGTTATTTTAAAAAATGAGAACCAACATTTGTTTCTTCTTCAGTTTGTTCTTTTACGTTTTCTTTGTTTTATTTTAGGATTCGAGCAGTAATCCATTCATTTTTAAAAGGATCTACATAAAAGGACTTTGTTATGATTCTGAACAGATCCTCCCTCAGCAACATGGCGGCAGTGATACGTCACCACCAATAGCGTGGCGGCAGTGAAACGTCACGGCCAATAGCGGCAACAGTTTATGGGAAATTTCCGCATCTCTCGGTTGTGGCACCAAAACTTTCCCCATTCAAAGGTGGACAAAAATAAAGCAGAAAAACCCGTCAGGAACTCCTTTCACTGAGCATTTCACCGACGTTTAAATCACTATTTGAGTTCATTAAGCGAATATTGAAGCTTAAATCAAGTTCTTTCAAACAAAAAGGAA
Source organism: Poeciliopsis turrubarensis (assembly GCA_010277015.1). Lineage (NCBI taxonomy): Eukaryota > Metazoa > Chordata > Actinopteri > Cyprinodontiformes > Poeciliidae > Poeciliopsis > Poeciliopsis turrubarensis. The sequence continues at coordinate 114,412 of VMRN01000255.1, forward strand.
CATTTTTCGTCCTTTAACAACAGAACTCAGTTCACTGCTGGGCAGCTTCAGCCAAAGGGAAACGATGTCCGGTGAGTAGCTTTCGGGCTAATTTCTGAAAACATAACATGTTTTGCAACATTAAGTTAATATAATTTACTGTACCTGAACAAGCACAGAGTCAAAAGGAAATTTGAAGCGCTAATTTAAATGGGCTCTTTGCACCTGAGCTTCCGCGTTCGGGAAAAACGGCTCAAATGTTTCCGATCTATTGAAAACGGTACTTTACACCAGGTATTTGCAGGGCTTTTCCAAGGTAACTATTAATAATGTACATCGATCCGAAGCCCCAAAAAGTAAGCCGGAGAAAGGTTTTAAGATGTTCGCCTCGTTATACATTCACAAATACGAAGGTGAGTTTTACTTTCTTTAAACTTTGTGGCTAACATTAGCTTTAGCTTATGCTAGTATGCAATATTCTCTGACATTTTTCTTGTAAAAATCTGCTATTTAAGTATCTAAACATTTCTCATCCATTCTAACGGACAATGTTTGTACCTTATTTTCAAGTATATTACGTGTGTTTATTGTTGACGACAATAAACGCGGGGTGGGGGGCAGATTACGGTTCAGGCTTTTTGCTTCCGAAGCCTGACGAAGCACAACGAGCCCAGAGCTTAACAGTAGAGCAGCTCTGGTGTCGGGAGTTCTGGTTCAGCTGACTGTTCAGGTTCAGAGTAGTTACTTTTAGAAACATATGGCCGTGTTGCTTAAGGTCTCTGTGTTATTTCGTTTTATTACCTTTGCATGCTTGTTGTGAAGGGCTCAATGGGAAGGTGTTTACAGCAGTACAGGCGGATCAGTTGCTCGGCTGTCCGGCTCTGCTCTCTCGTTCCCAAGCACTCGCTCTTTCAGGCTCAATACAGCAGCGATTCATTGGAAATAACACAGGACGGCTCCGTTACCTTCGTCTTTAGGCTGAAGAAGCTGATCCGGAGTGACATGAAGGCTGCAAACTTTGTTGTGCGGCGTTAGCTTCAACTGGAAGCTTTAACTGGTAGCAACGAATATTTACAAGCCGTCTTACTTCAGGATCGCTTGGAAATCCATGAAAACTTAAACAAAGTGCATAGTATTGTTTTATTTGTGTCTTAAGTACGGCTTTGTCTTTTATAGCAGTCATAGTAACTGAAAGCGGGAAAAAAAGCCGCATTTGCGCAGGCAGTTGTGACGTCAGCGCGACAGGTGCAAAGAGCCCATACAGAAGCGATTCAATGGAAATAACACAGGACGGCTCCTTTACCTTCGCTTTTAGGCTGAAGAAGCTGATCCGGAGTGAAGTGAAGGCTGCAAACTTTGTTGTGCGGCGTTAGCTTTAACTGGTGCCTTTCTGACGAATATTTACAAGCCACCGTCTTCTTAAGTCAGGATCGCTTGGAATTTCATGAAAACTTAAACAAAGTGCATAATATTGTTTTATTTGTGTCTTAAGTACGACTTTGTCTTTTATAGCAGTCATAGTAGCAGACCTTTTTCACGGCAACCGGAAACTGTATCTGAAAGGGCACTTCCTGTTTTGGTGACTGTAATTCAAGTACTCTGAATAATGGCTCTCCTCCGGTCCTTTTAATCGTCCTTACTTAATGTACCAGCCCTTTCTTTCGCTGATGCGGAGGAAATTGCAGCGGCTAATTCATCCACCAACAAACGTGTGAAAGGATACAAGTTCTTCCACAAAAATATATCCACTGCTATCAAGTTAAGAAAACACGTAGCTTAGCGAGCTAACCGCTAGCTACAGAATATGAACTACACAAACATCGTAATGAAGCTTAACTTAGTTTGTTAAATTACGTGGAATATTGGAGACAAACATAATTTAAACTTTTCAATTATATTCTGATTACATTCTGAAATATATTTGCCAGTGCAGTTTGTGAAAAACAGCATAATCTCTCCACAAAATACATAACTTCATAATCTCATTACTATGTGGTCATAATAATAATATTATAGTAACAGTTATGTTTAACTGAAAATTATCTTACATGGAAAATATATACAATGTACTATCTTAATTAGACGTTTACCTGTGGGTGGATGTGCCATATAATTATGATCCGCAGTAGCATCTTTAGCCTGGCTAGCTTTCTGAGAGAGGACAAACTGCCGTTTCTTAGCCCTCTCGAAAGCAGACTCTCTCATTGCCGGTGCAGTGAAGTTATAACAGGCAAACAGGGAAGGAACAGCTCCACTTCTAAGGTTCTGGTGGTGGATCCGCTAACAAAATCCTCCGGTGTGAAGTGGCGGCTACATACGAAAGTGCTCCCCGTCTTTATGCAAAAGTCGGGACCTTCATCTCTTCGGATCGCCTGGATCCACTGCCTCCGTTGGTCCGGGTCCGTCGAGAACGCATGATAGGACAGATGTGGCTGTTTTCTTGCCCCACATGAACAACCACGGACTGAACAAAAACAACTGCGCCGACACTGAGCCATTTTCCTAGCCTTTTAATGCTAACGCTATAGCCACCGGAAGTTGTCCAACCCAACATCTGCTTTAAAACCCGGAAGCGTGAAAAAGGTCTACTGAAAGCGAAAAAAAAGAGAGCCGCATTTGCGCATGCATTTGTGACGTCAGCGCGGCAGGTGCAAAGAGCCCGTAGTAACTAAATCTGACCTGCTGCCCTTCATGTTTAACGGGGTTTGAGAAGAACAATGTTGTTCTATTCTGATTCTTCAGATTAAGAAACTCAAGCTGGTGAGTTTAATGAGCCAACCTCACAGAGTAAATACAGACCGAATCAGGTCAAACAAAGTATGTTTATAAAACTAAAGATGATATCTTCAGAGCAGAAACTCAATGACTCCTTTTCTTCTACAGACGATGCAGGAAGTTCTCAGCCTAAGAAGGTAATCATCACAGTAACCAACAGTCCTACACACCGCTGTAATTTAGTCTGTTTTACACTCATTATCCAACAGTTTCTTTATGATCTAAGATACTGCAACATGTTTTCATCAATTAATCATTAAAGTTATTTGCACAGCACATTTCAGCAACTAAGCAGGTCAAAGTGCTTTACATAATAAAAAGACAAAAATAAGTAATAAATAAAAAATGCAGTCAACAATTGAGGAACCGTTAATAGGTAAGATTATGTAGTTTTATTAATGTAGCACAAGCAACAATTCAAAGTGCTTTACGTGACTTGAAAAGAAATACAAACAAAATAACAAACCAAAGGAAAGAGCAAAAGAAGAAAAATAATGTTGATCCAAAGTAGATAAACAAGATACTCCTGTTCAGGGTTGGTAGATAAGTATAAGTAAGTATCCTCTAGTTTAATTCCTTTTCTGGGTGGGACAAATAGTCTAAAAAGAAGTTACTAAGGTTGTTTTTCTGAGTTCCAAGTTCTAATCCCTGTTCTGGATTGCTAGATTGCTTTATATAAGGCAGTATTCTCTGGACTTTCTAAGTGTGCTCTAAATTTGTAAAAGTAATGAGTACTCCACAGTTTCTAAGTAATAAAAACTAAGTGTTCTTGTTCTGGAAGATTTTATTTCTGGATTCCAAGTTTGTTCTAATTCATTTTCTGGGCAGCAATAATATGAGTCTCTCTGGATAATAAAAAATTATCTAAGAAGTACAATATTGGTCTTAATAGTGAGTACTCAACAGTTTCTGAAAAAGTCATTGATGTCTTGCTCTGAACTAAATATTTTCTCTTTAAAAAAACAGAATTTCAAATGAGAAAATTTGTGGTCTGTTTTAATAATACAATAAAGTTAATAATAACTTTACTATTAGTTAACTGTACAATGTGACTGAAAAATGTATCATAGCTTTTAATATCAGGTGACATAAATAATTATTAATTAGTTTTTATTTTAAAATATCAGACAATATAAATTTTAAAAGGGAGTTTGCATGTTCTACCTGTGCATGTGTGGGTTCTCTCCGGGTACTCCGGCTTCCTCCCACAGTCCAAAAACATGACCGTCAGGTTAATTGGTCTTTCCCAAATTCTCCCTTGGTGTGAATGTGTGTGCATGGTTGTTTGTCCTGTTTGTTTCTATGTTGCCCTGCAACAGACTGGCGACCTGTCCAGGGTGTACCTCACCTCTCGCCCGGAACGCAGCTGGAGAGGCACCAGCAACTCCCGACCCCAATAGGGATGTCGCCGATTATCATCTTTTAAAAGCCTGACCTGCTTTTAAAAGGTATTTTGGCAAAAATTTCAATTTTTGCCAAAATAAGGAAAATAGAGAAAGTAGATGTGTTGAGAGTAAAGAGATTAAGTTCTCCATATAAATTGAAAATGTGTGCTCTTGGACTTTGGCTGTAAAATTTCCCCTCTGGTTCTGCTGGAGGTTTCTTCCTGTCTCAGGGGAGTTTTTCCTCTCTCCTGTTGTGAATGCTATAAGTCAATGCCTTGATGCTCTGCTGGGTTTCCTTAGATAGAAACTGCTTAGATAATTTGAATGAAAAACTAAACGTGATGCACTGATGACAATCAACTAAAAGGTACTGATCTGGCTTGGAATCTGTCTTTATGATTAAAATATATATATTTTTTGGAATGTGGTTTGAAACAAAGTGGTCTAAATTTCCAATATATAAAAGAACAGAATTGAATTGATTGATGAGTACAAACTGGAGAATCACTTAATTTTCCTTTGGTCACCGGTCGTTGTTTTCTGGTCTTTGTGTTCAGATGACCTTGAAGGATCTTGAAAAAGAATGGAGATTAAATCTGAACTCAATTCTGGGCGAGCTAAGCGAAGACGACTATGAGAAACTCTTTCTGTATTTGGATAAGATCCCAGGGAAAATGAAGAATAAAAAATACAGAGCGAAAATGCCTGAAATCATCATCCAGCACTACGGACTGCACGAGTCAATCAAAGTAATCAGCAAGGCAATGGATGGCCTACCTAGAAAGGACCGTGTCATCCAGGACCTCATTCAGCCCATGATGGAAAAACTAGAAGCTCTAAACCAACAAGACACAAAAAACAGTGAGTTCAGAAAAATCTCATTCTGCTCTGGACTCTTTGGTGCAGAGTTTACTCTGTGTTCAGTTGTTACACTGGACACCCACAATTAGAAAAACAAGGATCAGTAGAAATCAGAACAGTAATAAATCTACATCCTCGTGAACTGAGGCGCTCCTGTTGGAAAGCAGAGCGACTGGAAGAGCTCAGGTCTGATTGTTTAAGGAGAATATTTTTAAAACATCTGGATTCATATAAAAAAAACAGATAATGATACTTGGTTATCGTATTTCAGCAATATTATAGATAAGAAAAAAAATAATTTAAAAATATTTAGTGCTATTGTCAACGTTTTAAAAGCGCTTTGTTAACTTCAGATGACCAATAGTTTTCTCAGTTTATTTTTTGTGATGGTCATGAACCTGAGACATAGGCCCATATTTTTAAAGAATCCTGGGTCTAAACGTAGCTCCTGGTAAGATGAATGTTCATAAAGACTCAGGACTAAAGGAGCTCCGAATGTGACAAAATTTTAGAAGTAGAGAGGAGGAGTTTTATAGACCTTACCAAGCTCCGCCCACAACCGACCTAGAAAATCCCACGTGGCTGCAAGTCTCACAAACAAAGCCACGAGGCGATTTGTTTCTATGTAAACATGGGGTCTTCCACTTGTATTGAGTATTTCATCACTTTGATTAGTGCGTCACTTTGGCCGTATTTTCACCAAAAATCAGCTCCAACAATGGAGTTCATGTCATCTATCTTGAATGACATCAAAGTGTTTGAGCCACGATGCCTCCAACATTATGCACGTCACAGCAAAATGCTTCTGGTAGATGAGGAAAACATAGCATCAATATAGCTGTGGACAAGATCCCTGATGCCTGTTGTTCTTGCAAGGCTGGGTAAGTCGGGCATTCATAGTTTTGTAGGTTACTTTTGAAATCAGTGGGTGATTCCTGTTTGTCGGCAAATGTTTGAGTGTGCCTACGCCTGATACATTGTACTAGGAACAGTTTGGTCAAAAGCATTTTCTGCTAAAATAAAATCTTTAATGTATGTCAGATACGCTTTGCATATTGATATGTTTAGCTAACTAAAGCTGTGTAGCAGGCAGGATTCAAGGTGTAGAATTAGTATCAGTACTGCCATTATGCTGAACTTGGTTAAAAGGTGTTCATGATGGATGTGTTTATTATTGTTTTTCTTTTTTTCAGACAGAAAGAAAGCAAATCAATAATACTTGCACCAGCACACACTCCTTTGTTCTTGTTGAGCTGCTCATGTGGTTGTGCACAAGCTTTGATCCAAGCAAGGCATTCTCCTGATCCTCAGAGGGTCAGAAGATGGAGGACAGACTTATTGAAATGGATAGAGCTCTGCCAGCAGCAGGCTCTGCTCCTCTGGTTAGTTTTGTATCTCATTAATGTTAAAAAGAGAAATGTAACGTCTATCATGAGTAGAGATTTGCCAAAAACCCTACAAATTAGAGTGAAATGCTGCTATATCCGGTGGGCGCTGGAAGTAAGACCCATAATCGTTTCCCCAATAAGCCTCCCAGGAATAAGGTGGATAGAGAACATCTTTCTGATCTGATCAGTGAAACTTAGTTCTTTGTTTTTTGTTTAACAGATCTCACAATAAATGAAAAGGCAACAAGAATGAAAAAAACTTTTTCTCCGTATTTCAGAGCGGAGATCAGCTGGAGCAGCAGGTGGAGAAAATGTACAAAGTCCTGCCAAACCTATGAAGCGGAAGAGGCAGCCTGAGGTAGGGTTTATTGACTTTACATGGCTCAACTTCTCCATATTAAAGGACATTATGTCTATTTTAGTCTGAGAAGTTAAATCAAATTGTAGGCATCTTGATTAAACTTCTCATTTATCTGTTCAGATGGATTCAGGCGCTTCAATGAAGGCCAAGAGAAAGAAGACAAATGAGAAAGATTCATCTCTAATTGGTTCCTCTGCTGTTCGGCAGGTGAGGAAAAACTAACAAATCCTAAAGTTTCCACTTCAGGCAGAACTTGGCAGCATGGCAACTTAAAATTTCCTCTCTACTTCTTTCCCAGAGTGTTTTAATCATTGGGCAATCCCAAAAAAATGTGATCTCCAACTAGTCCACATTGTCTCAGTACAAATTTGTTTTAGCTTTAACAAATCTTGAAATAATACATGTTATAATACATGGATGTTGTAGGGTTGCGTTGGTTAACGCGACTCTGCAGTATCGCATGGACATCGGGGGCAGTTCCCCTGGATTGGCAGACTGGGGTGGTGGTCCCCCTGTTTAAAAAGGGGGATCGGAGAGTGTGCTCCAACTATAGAGGGATCACACTCTTAAGCCTCCCTGGCAAGGTCTATTCAGGGGTACTGGAGAGGAGGGTCCGTCGGATAGTCGAACCTCGGATTTTGGAAGAGCAATGTGGTTTTCGTCCTGGTCGTGGAACACTGGACCAGCTCTACACCCTCAGCAGGGTCCTGGAGGGTGCATGGGAGTTCGCCCAACCGGTCTACATGTGCTTTGTGGACTTGGAGAAGGCGTTCGACCGTGTCCCTCGGGGTGCCCTGTGGGGGGTTCTCCGGGAGTATGGGGTACCGGGCCCTTTGATACGGGCTGTCAGGTCCCTGTATGACCGGTGTCAGAGTCTGGTCCGCATTGCCGGCAATAAGTCGGGCTCGTTCCCAGTGAGGGTTGGACTCCGCCAGGGCTGCCCTTTGTCACCGATTCTGTTCATTACTTTTATGGACAGAATTTCTAGGTGCAGCCAGGGTGTTGAGGGGATCCGTTTTGGTGGCCTTAGGATTGCATCTCTGCTTTTTGCGGATGATGTGGTCCTATTGGCTTCATCGGGACGTGATCTGCAGCTCTCACTGGAGCGGTTCGCAGCCGAGTGTGAAGCGGCCGGGATGAGGATCAGTGCCTCCAAGTCTGAGACCATGGTCTTGAGTCGGAAAAGGGTAGAGTGCCTTCTCCGGGTCGAGGGAGATGTCCTGCCCCAAGTGGAGGAGTTCAAGTATCTCGGGATCTTGTTCACGAATGAGGGAAGAAGGGAGCGTGAGATCGACAGGCGGATTGGTGCAGCGTCCGCCGTGAAACGGGCGCTGTACCGGTCCGTCGTGGTGAAGAGAGAGCTGAGTCAAAAAGCGAGGCTCTCAATTTACCGGTCGATCTACGTTCCTACCCTCATCTATGGTCATGAGCTTTGGGTCATGACCGAAAGAACGAGATCGCGAATACAAGCGGCCGAAATGAGTTTTCTCCGTAGGGTGGCTGGGCTCTTCCTTAGAGATAGGGTGAGAAGCTCGGTCATCCGGGAGGGACTCAGAGTAGAGCCGCTGCTCCTCCACATCGAGAGGAGCCAGTTGAGGTGGCTCGGGCATCTGGTCAGGATGCCTCCTGGACGCCTCCCTGATGAGGTGTTTCGGGCACGTCCCACCGGGAGGAGGCCCCGGGGAAGACCCAGGACACGCTGGAGGGACTATGTCTCTCGGCTGGCTTGGGAATGCCTCGGGATTCCCCCGGAGGAGCTGGAGGAAGTGGCTGGGGAGAGGGAAGTCTGGGCCTCCCTTCTTAAGCTGCTACCCCCGCGACCCGACCCCGGATAAGCGGCAGAAGATGGATGGATGGATGGATGAAATAATACATGGTCTTCCAAAATATCTAAAATCTAATGTTACTTTGCAACAAATTTCTTTCCATATTGGGCTGTCAGTCAGTTTATGTGGAATGGGCTTACACATTTTCACACACAGCTAAAACGTATGGGTATAAATGATTTTTTGCATTTTATTAAAACTTGCAGTTGGAATAAAAATAGGAAGGAATATACCCAAATACAGCAATATGGGGAGAATATTAATTTTGACAATTTCAGTCCTTCCAAAGAAGAATAGTGGTAGAATTTCCCGTCTTTCTAAATCTTTTTGACTTTGATTCAATAGCTTCCCATAATTTGCTTTGTACAATTGAGAAACAATTGATAACATTGATTCCCAAGTATTGAACCTGTTAGGTAACCAGTTAAATTTAACTGTTTTGGATAATTGTACCAAAAATTGATGAGTCTGTCTTGACTAAGTCTGTTAAGCTGGTAAGGTTCAGTATAGAATCTTATTTACAATCAGGTTCTTGGCGTCTCCCTCTTTTTAAGGGAAAACATTCTGACAAATAACCATTAATACGTACTCTAGAAGTTGGATTGGAATGCAGTACTTCAAACCAATTAATACAATTTCACCAAAGCCCATTTTTGACAAGGTATGTTTCAGGAACATACAATCCACCCATCGATGTTTTCTCGGCATCCAGGCCAACGAAGCATTGATGGGTCTTGTTGGGCAATTAATATTACATTTAAGATCTTTTGAGTATAAATCTTGTCTAATTTGGGTGAATATGTTTATTAATAATCTTTTGTAGTTTTCTAGCCAAAATGGTGCTTAAAATCTTAGTGTCATTACATAATAAAGTTATTGGTCTATAAGAGGCACATTGTGTGGAGTCTTTACCTTCTTTGTGTATGACCAAAATGATTGCATCTGCTCATGTTTTTGGTAGATCTTTGGCTCTTAAAGCATAATTAAACACTCTGCATAAGAGTGTAATAAGTTCAGCCTGGAAGAAAAAGGAAACTTAAAAAAGGAGAGGTGAAAACAAAAAAGGGTAAATAAATATGGAAAATGAATAAGGAAAATAAGGAAGTGAAAAAAGAACAGTCAAAAATAAATAGAAATAGGAAAAAAGATTACTCATTTATTTGTTTATTTCCCTATTTATTTAATTTTGGCTGAAATTACTCTCCATACATTTTACTGCTGTGCGGAAACCCTGCACCAAACTTGATAATGAGACTAAAACTTTAGTGGGGACAATTACAGAAGCAGACATAAAATCTGTTATAGGAAAGCTAAAAAATAATTAGGTGAACCAATGACAGTTATCCAACAGCCCTCTTCATCCTGAGTAAATTTTCTTCTGCAAAGCTTGGAGATTTATGGCACAGTATAGCTACCTCCCCAATCCCCCCTTTTTTTTTTTCTTTTTTTTTTTTTACAGTTTTCATAGCATGTACTGAAAACACTCTTTTTAATATAACACGTTCTACCTCTTTTAAACGAGTTTCTTGTTGAAGCTCAATTGTGCAATTCAACTTTTTGAGTTTAGATTTTTTCCTCTTAATAGCTTGATTTACTCTGTTAATGTTGTAACTGACAGTGTTCAAAGTTGTCCTGGTTTTGTAAAAACAAAAGTTATTTTACTTCCTTTCAATAGTATATTGATATTTTCGCAAACACATCTGACGTTCAAAATCAGCTCGCTGAGAAACAATAAACAAAAGGAACAAGAAAACAGACCTGCATCTTCATAGACCTTCCATATGTTTATAACATGTGCTGCCGTCTTAGTAGCCCATGATGGCAACTGATGAGACAAAAATGTCTCTTTGGATTGTAATCATTTTTGTCATTAAGGTGAAAACCAAATATTTTTAACACTTTGGCTTCACTATGTGACTGCGCCACTCGTACCGGACTGGGTGTCAGATTAAGAGGCTTAATCTGGAGTTCACGTGAACTCCTGATGTTCACATGTCTGCAAAGATTAACCAACCAGTCTGCTGCTACAAGAAGTTTACATTTTATTTCGACAGAAAGTTCCAAGATTCTGGTTCCTAGATTAGAACAAGGAACCAGGTTAGGTCTTTAAATTAAAAAAAGTTCTTTATTTAACACACTGATTTCATTCTTTTCAGAAGACGTCTACTCCTTGCTTGGTGAGTAAAATTTTTGTGAATGTTCAGTACACTAACAGCTCAGAATAGTTTTAGTTTATTTTTAAACTAAAACTGTTTGTCAGGTTATTTGTGATTGGATCTGTTTCCATCTTTTATCTCATCATCTTGGTCCAGAAAATAACCGTCAGGGATCTGAAGTCCAGTGGAGATCTGGGTCAGAAGGTTCTGACTGTGAAGGTTGTGCAGAAATCCAACTTTTGCCAAAGTAAAAACAAATCCAAGTTTTATTTCCATCTGGGAGTCGCTGATAAGACGGATGTCATCAAAGTTGAGGTGTTTGGAAGAGAGCGGTTTCAAAACATTAAGAAGGGCCACTTCTACACCATCGAAAATGCCCTCATGAATCGTCAGGAGAACGTTTTGAAAATTAAAGACAAAACCGAGATGTTAAAGACCAGATCATTCAAAGTTCCCAGAAACGTGGAGCTGGAAGCTGAAAAACTTATTTTCAGTCCAGTTTACAGCATCAGAGAGATCCAGAGCTTTGAAGACAAGAAGGAAGTGAGTGTTGAAGGCACCGTGAAGGAGGTGAGAGTTTTTTATGGAGCTTCTCATGATCAGTATTTAGTTTTTAACTGAGATTTTCAGACTTGTAATATATCTGATCAAATCGTCAAACCTTCAGAAAATGACATGATTTATGGCGCCCTCTACAGTTTTGGTAAATATTTCACATTTATCGTTTAAATGTACACTGTAAAATGGATCAGACTTTTAAATTGTAATTAATGACTTCCTGTACAGTGGCGCAGTGGGTAGCGCTGTTGCCTTGCAGCAAGAAGGTCCTGGGTTCGATTCCCGGCCCTCCCACAGTCCAAAAACATGACTGTCGGGTTAATTGGTCTTTCCCAAATTCTCCCTAGGTGTGAGTGTGTGTGTGCGTGGTTGTTTGTCCTGTTTGTCTCTGTGTTGCCCTGCGACAGACTGGCGACCTGTCCAGGGTGTACCCCGCCTCTCGCCCGGAACGCAGCTGGAGATAGGCACCAGCAACTCCCGACCCCGTTAGGGAGAAGGATGACGGAAAATGGATGGATGGATGGACTTCCTGTACATGTGAAATAGCACCAGGAGCGTATAGGGGCGTATATAACTTATAGGGGCGAAAGTTATGATAATTCTAAGGGCCCCTGACCGACAGGGGTCCCTCCTCAATTTATTTACTTATTTTTTATTCATAAAAATAAAAAAATGGGGCCCTGTCAATTACAAAATTAATCATATTGTGTTTTTGAAGATTGTTTATAGCAGTAAAAATTAAACATTAGCCCTCCCAGACCAAAAAGCACATATTTAGCCTGAACTTCCCTGGATCTGCATAAAATGGTTCCTTCCTGCTTGGAGCTTGATGGTGACGATGTTCAGCTGCAGACAGTGGAAAACAAGAACGAATGTGGCAGTCACTAAGCTGTCAAGAAAAATAATAGTCAGGTTTTAAAAATAGAGAAATAGAAAGAGGAAAAGGTAAAAGTGTCAATTTATGACCCAGATTTTCTCAGAGAGAGGTGGGTAGTCTGTGTGAGATTATCAACCATTTAGCATAGTTAGCTTAGCTACAGACTGTTTGCCTCCATTTCATTAGCATTTAACGAATTAAGAAAAACAAAATTACCAACATAATTATATATTTAACTTGTCTCTGTACCTTTTACCACTTAACAACAGGTGAGTCAGTCAGCAGCAGCTCTAACCCACGTCCCTCCTTGACCTGTCCTCTCCTGATCTGTCCCCTCCAGACCTGTCCTCTCCTGACCTGTCCTCTCCTGAGTGAAATTAAAGCTGCAGTATTTATCTTTTCTAAAAAAAATTTTTTTTTTACATATTTGTTAAAACTGTCATTATGCTGTAACAGTATGGCAAGAGAGAAAATGTGTGAAAAGTTTATTTCACGACATGGTGACCGCTTTAACAAATATAGAGAAAACATTTTTTATTAAAGTTACATACTGCAGCTTGAATAAAATGCAACTACACTGCATTTTTTGAGAAGTCTGTGTTGCTTTATGTGTATTTTGCAAGTTGCCTATGACTGTTGCTGGTGAGGAGACATTTCAGTAATCTAAAACTAATAGCGAAAATTTAATCAATCTACTTGAATACTGTATGTGGACTGTTGCATTTAAAATTCATGAGCAGTAAATTTTGTGCTCGTATCGGTATTGCACCAAAGCCTTCAAAATTGTGATGCTTTTGATAAGTCAGACTCAAAAATTGTAACAATAGCTGGGGGGGATTTAACCTATTAATGACCAGAATTCCTGCCGGCACTCCTGAATAACACAGACATTTTTAAACTTTTCTAAATGGGAAAGAAAAGAGAGCATTTCATTAACGCAGACCTGTCGGGTTCTGAGCTTTAAGTCAGCAAATGGAAACAAGAAAGACATTTTAAATTTTAACTCATTTTATCTGCATTTAGAGCAACAATTATAACTTTTAAACCAACTGGATCTGCCACCAGGACACTCATCTCCCATTATGCACTTGGAGCAGGACGCTCTCCTGTGGTTTCCTGTTACTAACCATTAATAACCATAATGGTAGTTTAAAAGCATCTTCTTTCAGCAGGAAATCATGTTAGTTTCTGACTCAGACTTTCTGGTAGCGCCCCCTGAGGGGCATAGAGGTATTACATCAGAATGCAACTACACTGCATTCTGATGCAGTGTAGTTTAGGGTCATACATTGTATGACCCTAAACGCGTCATTCAGTGTATCTAAATCTGACAGATGATGGACAATAAAACATTTGATTATAAAAATGTTAAGCTTGCAAAGTGTTCATTTGCTTCCAGAGTCGACTGAATCTTGTGTTTTGGGTTTGAACAGATTGGAGTCATTAAACCCATGCAGATGACAGCAAAACGGATGAAGGAAGACAAGCTGGACTTTGAGCTGGACGACAGAACCGGGTCCATCACAGTGGACCTATGGGGTGAAGATACCAAACTCCTGCGTAGGATATCAAGTGGAGACGTGATCCTGGTCAACAACCTAATGACAAACCGCGTTAGAGACACAGTTTCTTTAAACTCCACCAACTCCACCAGAATCACCAAGGTCAGTGTGAAATGAACATTTCAGAGTTTCTGAATGTTAATGGCTTTGAAATGCTGCACACATCCTGATACTTTCTGTTTCTTTGGGCTTTGACTTTATTTAGTTTTTCTTGTTTTGGTTCCTTTGGTTTGTACATTTTGATTCTGTTGGTTTTCAGTCGTTTCAGTTTAATCAGATCATCTCTCAGCTGCAGCGTGTTCAGACTCGCCTGTTCCTCTTCCAGAGATCTGTCCGCCTCGGTTTTGTTCACGTTTCTAATAAATCCTCTCACACGATGGACCTACCATCTAATGACCTTTGACCTGTTATCATAAGTCTCATCGTTTATAAAAATCATTAATCCTCTGTGTGTCATCCTGTTCCTGCTCAGCTCCGAAGTGCTCAGGTCCAGGATGTAAACATCAAGATCTTGCGGATCAGTAAGATCGACCGGATCAACGCTGAGCTGGAGGTTCAGATAAACAACCAGGTGAAGACATTGAAGGTTTCCTGTCTCCTCCTGGCAAAAGGAATTGGTCTCCGCGTGGAGAACGACCTCGGAGCCAAACTTCTGGAGAAACTCAAGCTGAAAGCCAAAGCCAAAATAAAGGGAAACAAGATCATTCAGCTTATAGCTGTAGCCTGAACCTCCTCAGGTTCTGCTTCAGACATTTTCACCTAAATTAATTATATTAACAACTCAAATGCTTGCTTTAATTATTATGAAAAATTCCAATTTGCATGGTATTAACATGTTTGATAAGAAATTCAAGATCAGTCAATTTACTGGCGATGCAACCATTTATTAAAGAGATAAAACTATGGTTGACATTGTGTTGAAATCCATTTTAATGTTTTCAGAAGCGTCTGGTCTGTTTCTCAATATTGATAAATGTGAACTTCTGCCGATCCATTCTAGCTCTGACGCGTCAGTTGCCTCCATAACAGTTCGGTCTGAAGTTAAATATATGGGAATATTGATTTCAAAAAATGCTACCAGAAGAAAAGAGGTAAACGTTGAAAGATGCTTGGATGACATGAAGAGATCCTTGAGCCGCTGGTTAACTAGAGATCTGACGAACTTTGGACGAACTCTTCTATCCAAAGCGGTGGAGTGTCCTAATTAATTTATCCTTGTCATTCTGCTTTTATCTCGTAACAAAAACATTAGAAAAGCTAATTCAATAATCTTTCAATTTATCTGGAGGAATAAAACTCATTACTTACGACGTTCTCATCTTATTAAAGATTATGATAAAGAAGGAATTAGAGCTTTAGATTTTGAGGCTCTGATTGGTTCCTTTAGAATAAATTGGCTAATTTATTCTATTTACTCTATTTGTCTTGTTCCAACTCGATGTGGTTTCATATCCCTAAATCTATATTTAAAAGCTTGGGTGGCTTGTGGATTTCTTGCTTAAATGTGATTTTGAATTAACCATAATTCCTATTTCACTGTCTAATTTTCATAAACAAGTTTTACACTTTTGGAAAATGATATTTACCCACAATTTTACCCCACATGGATCCGTAGTGTGAAATAACACATCAATATTAATAAATAGAAAATCTATTTTTAAAACTGATTGCTATGAGAAAGGTATTCTATTTGTAACTGACTTAATGGATAGTAATGGTGTTTTGTTAAATCATAGCGATTTTACCCACAAATTTAATCTGAACTGTTTTTGTAATGAATATGTAAAAGTATGCAAAGTTATTCCTGTAGCTCTACTCCATCTCATCCAAAACACCTTAAGATTTTCAAGTGTTATTTCATCTTTACCTAAATTGAAGATTGGAGAATATACTATGACTGATAAAAAGTGTAATAATGGTATGCTTGTGACTGCCTTCAAATCTAAATTATTTAATGATTACAACAATAATATCTTGGTAACAACTAATTTGTCTTTAATTGAGAAAGCGTTTTCCAAGTATATTAAATGGCCGGTTTCACCAAAGGTGAAAGAGACTCATTTCAAAATCTCACAATATTTACCCAGTGGCTGAATTTTTGCACAAACGATTTCAATTTGATTTAACATGTTGGGCCTTTTGTGAATGTGCAGAGGAATCCCTGAATCATCTCTTTTTTTCCCTGTTCTTTTTCTTTTAAACTATGGAGAGACATCAAAAACTGGTTGTGCCTTAAAATTGAAGACATCCCTGACATAAACATCACCCACATATTGTACTATGTTGATGACCTTTATAATCAAATAGCTGGTATGGTAAATATTGTTTTCTTGCTTGTTAAATATCATGTACATTGCTGTAAATAGAGAGGTTCTACTGCTTGTTTTGATTTTTTTCTTAATCAGTTGAAACTATTACATCTCCCTGAAACATCTCAAATATGTTTATGCAAAAATAGTAACTGACAGTATCTCTACTTTTGCTCTGTTTCTATTCATTTGCCTTACTGTTTGTTTTTGTCTTTAGTTTGAGCCCCATGTTTTGTTTCTTCTTTACCCATGTTCCAATGTTCCTTGTACCTCTGCGAGTCTTTGTATACTGATTGTTTAATAATATTAATAAATAAAAAAATAAAGGTTCTGCTTCACATCCTTGTTTTCTGTTGCTGCCATCTCGTGGCAGGACAGAAACGCCTTCAGCTGGGATTTTGTTTAATTTGTTCTTGATTATGAAAAATTGTCTTTGGCTTCAGTTTTAAACTAAAAATCTGCTGGAATTTAAACATCCAGGAGCTGCTTTACTTCCTCCTGCTGCATCTTCTTACATTTGGATCATTTTTACAATTTTCTATGTAAATCAACTCTGCCATCTTTGATCTTATTGACCTTTGACCCTTTCCTTTGATTTATTGGTGAAATCTGAAATAAACTGATGCTACAGTTTGGGAATTTGACTCTGGATTAATTTTGTGCTCTCAGGCCACCAACTGTTTGTTAGAAAATGCTTGAAGTTGACAGAAAATGTGATCAGGTAATCAATTGGATCATTGGAAATACTTAAACACCAAATACTGAGTCTTAAAAAAGACAGATAGGTGAACCTGGTCTGCGAGAACTCCTTCCAAAGAGAGTGAATTTGTGGAACATGCAATCTGCACCGACCTGAGTGCATCGGCTTTGCATCGAGCTGTTTCTGCTGTCAGGACTCCTGAAGCAGCTGACAATGGCCTGGTAGCCAGAAGAACTATGGCTTCTGTAGTTGGAGTAATAATAACTGGGCCATGGAAGTGTTACACCAGCTGCAGCAAGACTAATGTGAGTTGGAGTGTTGTTGGAAGAGAGAGTAAGAGGAGTGAAGGTGGATGACAGAAAGTCCTAAACAAGGAACGACCAGCACCAACAAAGTCTGAGAATTTATTAACAGAAAAAGCCTAAATTTACACTCCAAAAACTCCATCAGCAAACCTGCAGTGTAACTTTAATACTTTCTTGTTTGAGAAATCCTTCAATCTCCATGGCAACCATTCAGCTGTTAAAAACGCCTGGGTGGACCTAGCCCCACCTACAGGACGCAGCTCCTCCTCAGAGCTGCAGCTTTCCAGTTTCTGCCGCACAGAGCAGCACTCTGCCTGCGACTCCCCACTCTGCTCCTTCAGACTAGCCAGCAGCAATTAGCTGCTGAAAAACTGATTCCGTGGAGATTCTGAACATCAGGATCAGATATAAGATGAATGTCTTCTGCGTTAAAGGGGTCTGAGGTTATACAAGAAACCCACTTTTATTCACACAAATTCTGATCGGTGGAAATGTGCCAACAAAAATCTGGAAAACTGAAGGAGTCAGAGAACATTCCAGCATTTTCTGTATGAGACAAAGAAAGAGGAATTAAAGCCTGTCAGCAGCTTTTATCACGGCGCCCTGCGAGGAACGTCCAGATTCCTCCGGTTTAACAAACGGTGTGGCGAGACGTGCAGATACACAGGAAACCAAGTAGAAGCAGCACAGAAACCAACAACTGCAGCAGCAGATCATAACTCTGAGCTTTTGTCTTTTGGTTTGTTACGATGATTCATGAGTGAAACGTCTCTGCTCGCCTGCAGGCGTTTGACGGACCGAACATGAAACCTGAACGCAGCAGCTCATTTAATCACGACTTCATTCGTCTGCTGAATATGAACCCAAAGAGTTTTTTGTTGTTTAGCCGCCTGTGATGAGTTGATCCTGATCCCAACAATCAGTGGTTTATCACAGCCGCAGTTTATTGTGATCTGAAGACGTTTGGTGTTAATGTTGGTATTTCGGTGAACTCTGGACGACCTCTGTCACTGAAGGTCCAGAGAAACAGAAATTTGGCATCAAGTTGACGGCAGTTCAGATGATTTACATCAAAAATGTCATAAGAACATCAGACAGTCACCAACCAGTAACAAACTGGTGGGTGTCCAGTTTAGGGTTAAAGGAACTCTGTGTCCAGATAACGGCCACAACAAATCACACTCAAGCAGTTCCAAATGGTACAGCGGTACTCAACAGGATCAGACGCTCTACCAGCAGTGATACACACTCGTGTGGAGAAAATCAAGCTAGGGAGGTGGGCATTCAGGTATGTGTGCCCCCTCACTCTTGAGTTGGCCTCATGATTCCGTGGTCAGCCTGAAACACCAACACTGGACCAGGAAATGGACAGAACTACAAAAAATGCAAATGGTACATGACGTATGAGGTTAGGATCCCGTCCTGGTCTGCTCTCTTAGCAGTTCCGTGGGCCCCCTAACTCGCCCGACGTTGAGCTTGAGTTTGTTCTGCAACGACCAAGATTTTCTCATTATCCCAAGTACAAATATATTGACACTTTCTTTTGACTTTTATTTTGTTTTTATTATTTAAACGTGTAAAAAAAAATTATTTTCAGGTTTTCGCTTTGTCTAATGTCACCGGAGGACAAACCCCTTGCTGAAACACTCCTGTGATGTTTATATTCTCAACCATTATTTAATGGTGATGATAAATTGATGTTTTGTGTTTCTCAACTGTTTTGTAGCATTATTACTTCATTGTGTCATTTATGGGTTTTATTTACTTAATTGTTTTTTGCTCCCTGAAAAAAAACAAAAAAAGGGGGTGAAGTTGTGAAGGAGTTTTTTTTTAAAGGCAAAATGTTTTATTTGTATTAAATAATGTTCCTTTATGTATCATATAAATGTAATGTTTTTGTATTACAGTCAAGATATTTTTCTGTGCAGCTCAAAAGGGTGTAAAAACTAATGGAACAAGATGTGTCTACTGAAGTAAGTTTCCCAGGTTTGCTGAACTTTCCCCGTCCGGTTGTCTGGGAACATGCTGTTTTTCCTGTTGCCTTCCCCGGTATGTAGTTGTTGCATCTCGTAGACATGATAGTGAATGAGCATACAAAGTTGAACTGTTCCGTCTGTTTTCCTTTGTTTCTTTTATTTGGTCTTAGACCAGGTGTGTCAAACTCATTTTCATTTTGGGCCAAGTCAAGATCATGAAGGCTCTTAAAGGGCCGGTTGTGCCAGAATGTGTTGATAAAACATGTTCATAAACTGTTCATATTTCAATGAATTCTTAAAATTACATAATATTATTGAACATCTTTTCAGTCCCTTCAGGAACTAATAATAAATGTGACTGTTTATTTACTGGTTGTGTAAATCATGGAGTATAATCAAACATCAACTAAATTCTCAAGAAACTGGAGGGATTGATTGATATAAATTGACAGTAAACAGATAAAAACTGCATTGATATGATTGATAATATAATATTTAATCACACTTAGTGTTCAGTCTAGACTGTAGAGGGCCACATAAAAAGCTACGGCGGGCCGGATTTGGCCCCCGGGCCTTGAGTTTGACACGTGTCTTTGAAGATGGAGTCTCCGCCTCTGTCAGCAGAGAGAGGTGAATAATAAACTATCTAACCTTGAGTTCATTAAAGCAGATTTTAATTGTCACCTAATGCAGTGTATTTTTGCTCTCCGTCTGCAGATGTATTAAAGATTGTTTTTGCTCCCTGACTTTTGTCTGGATCTCAGTCTCTGAATTGTGCACTTCACAACTTATAGTTTGTTTTTGTGCATCACTTGTACCGTGAATGCAAATTCTATTAAAACAATTTACATTTTAATGAACAAATGTTTAGTTCAACCAACAAAAACAGAAAATGGATAAAGTCCTTTATTTTGAAGTTTTGATTCTGGATTATTGAACAAGAGTATTTCATTTTGAGAAGCAGAAGAATGAACATGTTTGTGTTTTACTTCAGGTAAAACACAAACATTTAGTAGAACAGGAGAAATGTGCTGGAGGAAGAGACTGAATACTTTGTATTTGCATCGCTTGTTCCATGAATGCAAATTAATTTACACTCCCACCTGAGCAACGAACAGCCCTGCTTTCAGGCCGGTTTGTTCACAAAGAATCTCAATGTTCCGTTTGTGAACAAACGAAACTGAACACTTTATGTTTTACAGCCAGAGGCAGAACAAGCATTTTATTGAGGGCAGGGCATTAAATCAAACTTTAACCTTAGAGAAAGTCTTGGCTTGAAGTTCCTGCACTGAGTTTATGAGTAAAAGTTTCAGACTGAACCATTTGGAGAAGCTTCTGCTGAATTTGTTTTTCTGTCACCAGGAACTTTCAGCTTCCAGATTTTCCATTTTCTGTTGGCTTCATCAGCAGTGAGCAGAAAACAGCAGGAAACGGTGAGTTTTACAGCTCGACCAGTTCAAACACTGGTTATTTTTACTGGACCTTATGGTTCTTACTGGTTTAGTTTATTCACGGTTTTTCTCAATGACTAACAAACTGGTCAAAATCAGCCACTTTGCATTCTGATTGAAATGTTCCCTTGTTTTTCCCTTGAATAAAATGATTGAATCAATGACAATAATCCTGTTGGGAATTTAAGATGTAAGATTCTGATATCTCACAGCTCTAGAAAGGAACCGTTGGTATTCATTTGACTTTATATCAGAACAGAGAGCTCCGTTAAATCAGTCGAGTTTATTTGAATAAAAAAATCTGTTTAAATGATTTACATCATGAAAACAAAAATGTCACAAAATCATAGAGTCACCAACTGACAGGTGGGTGTTTAGTTTAGGTTTAAAGGAACTCTGTTTCGGCTGTTTTCTGGAAGTTTGTTCCAGATCTGCGGTGCATAGAAACTGAATGCAGCTTCTCCCTGTTTGGTTCTGGTTCTGATCCAGAGCATAACCAGACTCTTGTAAATGTAAAATGCTGAGCTGCAGATCATGAGTAGTTGAATCCTTGTCCTGAGGGCTTCAGAAAATCAGGAAGCCTGGTTTTCTAAACCTGGTTTTGTTTTTGGTGTTCGTACTCCATTTTCTACTTTTGAGGATCCATAAACATTTAATACAGATTCTATTTAAATAAATGAGACCCAGAACATGATGATTAGTTCAGGTTTTTGCATAATGGCTGCTGCGTTTCTCCTGATCCACTAGATGAAGATCAACACTGCTTAGGTAAACTCTACAGCTTATGGAGTTAATGTGTTAAGTTCGGGAGCTGGGCCATGCCCAAACCACACCTAATTTTCCAGGCGGCCTATTTACTCTCTGCTCACTCACTCATCTCAGTCTGTTATGTTTCGTCAACCTGTTTTTCTTGCTATGATGTCAAATCTTTACATTCAACTCACCACTGAATGCGACGTGGCTATTCAGCCCCACCCTTCTGATTCAATACATACAGGAGAATGAAAATCAAGTAAACAAAAGTTTATTTTTGGAGCTGAACAATGAGTGTGTGTGGAGAGTTTTCTTGCAGTGGAACCACAGGACCTGGATAGTGTTGGTTCTGGAGCCTGAGAGATTTTCAAAGAGAATGACTGACAATGGGTTCAGCTTATCGGGTGATATGAGGATGTTCCACCAGGGCGGTGGGGAAGTGGCTGGTTACTGGAGCTTGGGTTGCATGTGGGAGTTGAGGTGTCTGGTCCAGGATCAGATGATTAGAGGAGCAGGAGGTCAGTGGAGGTAGATGGTAGTAGAACGTTGCAGGACGGACAGGTAGTCGGCAGACTGGAGGATGGTAGAGCAGGCATCAGTCAGTATGGATGAACAATCCAGAGGGATCTTCTTGTGCTGTTCTTAGTCACCAGACTGAGGGCATTTCCCAAGGAGCCACGAGGGAATCGTGTTAAGGAGGTCAGAGGAAAAAGTCAGAATCAAAACACTGAGAACAGACTCAAAAAGAGCTTAGAAGGGGCTCTGAGTACCATTACTGGCAAATACTCAAGCACTGGAGAACTGGCTGCCCACTCCTCTTATGCTAAATGATGCCGATTACATACAGGTGTGCAGGGAACACACCCACCAGGCAGCAACCTCCTGGCTCCTCCTGGTGGAAAAACATCCCACAAGGCCAAGACTCTGGTTTCCAACAAAAGCTTTAATCTGAAGCATCAGCTTTCGGTTCACACTGAGCGACTGTCAAAGGGAAAAAGCAGTAATTATTCCGAAAAGATTTTAAGTTTAATCTCTTAAAGAACCAATTTTCTGATTAGAAGAGACAGAAACCAAGAAGGTTTCAGGTGGTCCTGATCTCCTCTAGACCAGAATGTTAACCTTTGACCTCTTCTTAAGTGATATTCTCAAACAGTTCAGTAAGAAAAGAGACCTGGTTCCTTTAAATCCAGGAACCAGGATTTAAAGGACTGACCTTTGAAGAGCAGTCTACCTGCTCTTCAGAGTCTCATCCTTAAAACCGGATGAGACTCTGAGTCTAGAAACGGTGTTTTGGTGCTTACCAGTATTGCCTTAAACTCTTACTGCTACACTCTTCTCCACTGTAGCCTCAGCTTTCTGAGATGACTGCTCTTCAAAGGTCAGTCCTTTGCATCCAATATCTGCATGGATGGATCACCTGCAGTCGGATTGGTGGTTGAAGAAATTCTGATCATCCATCCATCCATCCATCCATTTTCTGTCACCCTTCTCCCTAACGGGGTCGGGAGTTGCTGGTGCCTATCTCCAGCTGCATTCCGGGCGAGAGGCCGGGTTCACCCTGGACAGGTTGCCAGTCTGTCGCAGGAAATTCTGATCATTTTGTTGACTTTTCCTTCTGTCTGCATCACAGATGTCAAACATCTCCGAAGACGAGTGGAGAGACGCCATGACCAAGATCTTTGAGAAGCTGGATGATGATCAGTACAGAAAAATGAAAAAGATTTTGACTGAATTGGGATATCCCTTACCAAACAAGATCACCTCCAAGTTTAAAAGGGAGCTGCCTAAAAACCTAATTCAGAAGCTTGGAGCAGAGAAATCCATTCGCTTAGTCAACAAAGTAATGAAGGAGATACCAAGGAATGACTCTGGAGTCCAGAACCTGCTGCGTCCTTTTGTGGACAAACTGAAAAAACAAGAAGGTGAGCTTCCAGTCAATGTGGTGGGATCATGGTGAGGGCTGATCAATAACCTGATCACCTGATCACCTGAGAGGAGATGGTGGAGGTTTCTGGATTCACTCTGAGACACTATCAGAAACTGTTGGTGTTTTTCGTTCCAGCTGAGCTTTATGGTCATGGTGGGGTCAGCAGCTTGAGGGTTAGTCTTTGTTTTCCGAAAGAACTGTTTGTATTTAGTGGATTTAGACTAAATGTTTTGATCTACAGAACCACCTTCGTGTTCAGACAGCAGTTAGCTAGAAGAGACCATGTTTACCAGAGCCTGACATGATGCCCCTGCTGGCAGCAGTATGCTATTGTTCCGTGTTGTGGTGGAGTATGAGGTCACTGTGGGGAAATGATGCAGATGTTCAGAGATCATCTTAGTGATCGTCGGGTAGCAGGAGGAGAATCCTGCTAACAGTGTAGCATCTGCTCACCAGGTTCTAACGGGTCAAAGGACAAATATGTCAGATTAAATAGTGAAACATCTCAATGTGTTTCTGTCTTTTAAAGGTGGAGAGACGAGCAGCCAGCCAAAGGTGAGAACCTGTTCTGACACAAATCAAACCCTCCTCACCTTCCAGCCGTCTGAGACACTCTCAGCTCTTTAAACGCTTTAAACATGTGCTGCTGCTGCTGCTGCTTTCTGTAGACGGATTCTGCTGGAGCAGATGAGCCAGAGCAGAACCCAGGTGCTTCATCTGGACCAGCTCCCAGTCCACAGGTAGGACAACATGCGCAGGCTGCATCTCATTTTGAAACCCTGATTTATTTCATCATGTCAGATCAGAAAGTTAAATTCATGCAGATGCTTCATAAAGAGATGTATTTAATTCAAGTTCAATGACAATATCTATTTTCTCTCAGTCCAGTTCAGCAACAACACAGTTCAAAGTACTTTACATTGTAAAAGCATGAACAACATAATAAAAACATCATCGTCACCAATTGTGAATTTATATTACATTTTGTCTGGTGCCATCATTACGACCATCAAAATCCTCATTACGCATCAGACATGTTAACATGTTTCAGGTTTTATTGGTCAAAAGCAACGCCACTCTGGTTTTGTCCCAAGTCTCATAAAATCTAAAATATTACAGAGATAAGATTTAAATTTTGAATTTCAATCTTTTCATGAAGAAAACTGCTGAGTTGACAATTATCAGGCAGTCTGTGATTCTCTAAAAGGAGAGGAAGCAACAGAGAGGCATTTCAGAGAGATGAATCAAATCTAATGAATGGAAAGTTTAGTGGAGGGACATTTGTGGTAGAAAATGAGAATCCAGATTAGATCTTTGAATCATGAAGGTCTTCATCTAATAAATTGTTTGTTTTTTTTCCTTTCAGAAGATGATAAATCCTGATATGGTGAGTAGAAACCTTGGTGTTCATGAACAGCCAAGAGTTTTACTTTATATTTATGTCTGTCTGGGGATATTTGTGTTATTTGTCATCGAATCTGTTTTAATTTTTTTTTATCTCTTGGTCCAGAAAATAACCATCAGGGATCTGAAGGCCAGTGGAGATCTGGGTCAGAAGGTTCTGTTTGTGAAGGTTGTGGAGAAATCCAACCTATGCCATACTGACACCAAATCCAAGTTTTATTTCCATCTGGGAGTCGCTGATGAGACGGACGTCATCAAAGTTGTGGTGCTTGGAAGCAAGCGGTTTCCAGACATTAAGACGGGCCACTTCTACATCATCAGAGATGCACTCATGAATCGTCAGGAGAACGTTTTGAAAATTAGCGACAAAACCAGGATGTCAGAGACCAGATCATTCGAAGTTCCCAGAAACATGGAGCTGGAAGCTGAAAAACTTATTTTCAGTCCAGTTTACAGAATCATACAGATCCAGAACTTTGAAGACAAGAAGGAAGTGAATGTTGAAGGCACCGTGAAGGAGGTGAGAGTCGTTTATGGAGCTTCTCATGATCAGCATTTAGTTTTTAGCAGCAGCTGAATTGAGAATTTAAGACTTAATATATCAAACCGTCAGAAAGTGATATGATTTATAGCGCCCTCTACAGTCCTGGAACAACATTTATAACTTTTAAACCAACTGGATCTGCCACCAGGACACTCATCTCCCATCATGCACTTGGAGCAGGACGCTCTCTGGCAGTTTCCTGTTAGTAACCATTAATAAACATGATGGTAGTTTAAAAGCACCTTCTTTCAGCAGGAAGTCATGTTAGTTTCTGACTCAGACTTCCTGGTAGCGCCCCCTGCTGGGGCGTAGAGGTATTACATCAGAGTTGTGTTTTACAGGGAACCTAAACGCATCATACAGTGTATCTAAATCTGACAGATGATGGACAATAAAACATTTGATTATAAAAATGTTAAGCTTGCAAAGTGTTCATTTGTTCCAGAGTCGACTGAATCTTGTGTTTTGGGTTTGAACAGATTGGAGTCATTAAACCCATGCAGATGACAGCAAAACGGATGAAGGAAGACAAGCTGGACTTTAAGCTGGACGACGGTACCGGATCCATCACAGTGGACCTATGGGGTGAAGATACCAAACTCCTGAGTGGGATATCAAGTGGAGACGTGATCCTGGTCAACAACCTAATGACAAACATCTTTAGAGACACGGTTTCTTTAAACTCCACCAACTCCACCAGAATCACCAAGGTCAGTGTGAAATGAACATCTCACAGTTTCTGAATGTTAATGGCTTTGAAATGCTGCACACATCCTGATACTTTCTGTTTCTTTGGGCTTTGACTTTATTTAGTTTTTCTTGTTTTGGTTCCTTTGGTTTGTACATTTTGATTCTGTTGGTTTTCAGTCGTTTCAGTTTAATCAGATCATCTCTCAGCTGCAGCGTGTTCAGACTCGCCTGTTCCTCTTCCAGAGATCTGTCCGCCTCGGTTTTGTTCACGTTTCTAATAAATCCTCTCACACGATTGACCTACCATCTAATGACCTTTGACCTGTTATCATATGTCTCATCATTTATAAAAATCATTAATCCTCTGTGTGTCATCCTGTTCCTGCTCAGCTCCAAAGTGCTCAGGTCCAGGATGCAAACATCATGATCTTGGGGATCAGTAAGATCAACTGGATTAGCGCTGAGCTGGAGGTTCAGATAAACGACGAGGTGAAGACGTTGGAGGTTTTCCCTTTCCTCCTGGCAGAAGAGTTTGGTCTCCTCCTTGACGACGACTTCAGAGCCAAACTTCTGGAGAAAATCCCGTTTCCAGCCATCGCACAAATAAAAGGAAACCAGATCATCCAGCTTAGCGCTGCAGCCTGAACCTCCTCAGGTTCTGCTTCACATCCATGTTTTCTGTTGCTGCCATCTACTGGCAGGACAGAAACTGGGATTTTGTTTAATTTGTTCTTGATTATGAAAAATTGTCTTTGGCTTCAGTTTTAAACTAAAAATCTGCTGGAATTTAAACATCCAGGAGCTGCTTTACTTCCTCCTGCTGCATCTTCTTACATTTGGATCATTTTTACAATTTTCTATGCAAATCAACGCTGCCATCTTTGATCTTACTGACCTTTGACCCTTTCCTTTGATGTATTGGTGAAATCTGAAATAAACTGATGCTACAGTTTTGGGAATTTGACTCTCTGGATTCATTTCATGCTCTCAGGCCACCAACCGTATGATAGAAAAAGCTTAAACTTGACAGGAAATGTGACCAGATAATCAATTGGATCATTGGTAATACAGTCACCAACCAGTAACAAACTGGTGGGTGTCCAGTTTAGGGTTAAAGGATCTCTGTGTCTCCGCTGCTGTTCAGTTTTCTAGAAGTTTGTTCCTGATTTGCGCTGAATGCAGCAGCTGAATGAACCATGCCTGGTTCTGGTTCTGGTTCTGACTGGAACCCGGAGGAACGTCAGCCCAATTCTGAAGTTCTTCCTCTGAGAGGAAAAACTTCAACGAGGCGGTGAAGCTGGTTGACGTCTCGCTGGAGCCCAACAGAACAGTTCTCTGGATTCATCTTCAGGAATTAAAGTCTTTTATTTTGGAAACCCCGGTGACTCTTTTCCCTCTGAACCACTGAAGGCTGACCTCTGTTAAACACGCCCAGCTGCTGCTGTTGCTGAAACATTCTGGGTATTTGTCGCGTTGTTTCTCACGCAGCACAACAAAAACATTTAACGAAGGCGAGACTCTGCTGTGGGAAGAAAACTCCAGCCTGAGGTTGAATCGGACCGTAACCAGAGAGAAAGTCTCGGTTCAAAGTTTCTGCATCGACTTTATTAGTAGAAGTTTCTGACCGACGCTTTTGGAGAAACTTCTGCTGAATCTGTCTTCAGCTTCCAGACTTTCCTTTTTGTTCTTGGTTTCATCAACAATGAGCAGAAAGTATCAGGAAGAGGTGAGCTTTACAGCTGGACCAGTTGAGACACACTGGCCATTTCTACTGGTTCTGGTGGTTTTACTGCTTTCGGATTCGTTTTTTTCTCTCTGAGAGTTTCCTGATCCGTTTCTGTCCTCTGTGTTTTTCTGAATGATGAACATTAAACTGTGGATAAAATGAGCCATTTTAAAGCCATGGAAATAAGAGTTAATTAATAATCCATCAATCTGATTGATCAGTCATCGTTGGTTTTCGAACAGCTCAGGTAGGAATCAATGACCTGATCAGCCTGATCAACAGTTAGTTCATTTCAACGACCGACTGATGCAGCAGAATCATCTGAACTACAGAGTATGAATCGGTCCAGACGGATCCGTTAGTATGACAGGAATCATCATCAGATGGGATCAAAATTATGCTGATGATTCTCTGCTGTCCTTAAATCCTGGTGAATTCAGTCGGTTCCGTCGTAGAAATATCTCATCCAGATGCTGAAAACCTGGTTCATCCTTCCGTTCTCAGTTTCCTGAGGCCTGAAACCTTCCAGACGAAAACCTTCCTCTGACGCAGCCGGCGTCCCGGCCGGGGTCGTCCTGGCCGGGGTCGTCCTGGCCGGGGTCGTCCTGGCCGGGGTCATCCTGGCCGGGGTCAACCTGGCCCGGGTCGTCCTGAGCTGTTCCTGTAGTCATGATGCTACTAACTCACCTCTTCCCCACTTTCTTCTCCTACTGCTCTCCAGTTTACATTAGTTGTGGTTATTTGAACCATTCTCGTTTGTTTTCTCTGTTATTTTTCTCTAGAAGTGAGTTTGAAAAACCAGAGAATCAGACAAAGAACATGTTCCTCTGTATCCTCTATAGCAGGGGTGTCAACATCCAGTCATCCAGTCCTCGAGGGCCACTGGGTGTCCTGCAACCTTTAGATGTGCCTCTGCTGCACCACCTGAATAGAATAATTAGGTGATCGGCAAGGCTCTGGAGAATTGATCTACACAAGGAGGAGGTAATTAAGCCATTTCATTCCTGTGTTTTGTCCCTGTGGCACATCAAAAAACGGCAGGACAGCGGCCCTCGAGGACTGAACTTTGACACCCCTGCTATAGAGGAACAGCCGTCAGTTTTATAGTTAGGGTTTCATTTCATTCACAGTTCACCAATCTGGGTACTAAAGAAAATGTCTCATTTTTTCCTTTTGCCGCTGATCGTTCTGGTGTTTGTGTTCAGGTGACCAAACTTGAAAAGCAATGGGGGAAAAAACTGATCTCCATCCTGGAGGAACTGACGGATTATCAGTACAAGCGGATGCTGATGTATCTAAACCAAATCCCCGAGCAAACGAAGGGCAGGACACCCAGACGGGAAGTGGCTAAAGTCATCATCCAGCACTACGGGCTGGAGGAGTCCATCGATGAAATCAACAACAACGTGGTTCGTATCTGCAAGAGGGACCGGAAGGTCCGGGGCCTGCTGGAGCCCACGCTGAAGAAACTAGAAGCTCTGAGGGCTCTGAGGGAACAGCAGACAAAAAACGGTGAGTTCAGACAAACAAGGGATTTTACCTCAGTCAATAAAAGACAGAGCCGCATAAATACCCGCTATCAGTTAGCAAAGCATGGCAGCAGATACTGGTGGCTGATAAACCCGCTGTGGGCCCGGTTCTCCTGGTTCCCCTCATCAGACAGCAGGATGGAGAAGGAAAACGATCAGAAACAGGTTTTCACACTTCCTGCTCACATAGTTACAACTCCTGCTGTCAAAATATAAACTTAAACCGAGTAAATGAGAAAAACGTCAATGGAGGGAACAAACATTTGCAACCAACTGGCTGCAAATGATTTCTAACCATTGACCTGTTTGATCAGGGAAAGTCGGTTCTTTAACGTCTCACAACACATGAAACAAGAATGAAGAAACTTTTTTTTAATATTTCAGAGCGGAGCTGCAGGTGGAGCTGCAGGTGGAGCTGCAGGTGGAGCTGCAGG
>VMRN01000255.1:143897-164313 GCA_010277015.1 Poeciliopsis turrubarensis
TGGAGCTGCAGGTGGAGAAAACGTGCAGAGTTCTGCAAGAGCTTTGAAGAGGAAGAGGCAGCCGAGCCCCCAGCCTGAGGTAGAGTCCACTGACTTCACACGGCTCCAGTTCTCCCAGTTATAGTTCAATCGAGTTCAATCGAGCCCATAAGGAAGACAGAGAAGGATCCATGTCTGACCCGGTCCAGTCTGACCCAGTCCATTCTGACCCGGTCCAGTCTGACCCGGTCCATTCTGACCCGGTCCAATTAGTGGTTTTTGGGTTTCAGGTGAAACTTATAGAAAACAAAAACAGTTCCTGCTACAATGATTTGACAGTGAGAATTGAAATATCCTGGTCATCGACATTCCTGAGCTCTTCCACCGGATTCTCATCTGCCTTCTCAGACAGTCTGGGATTTCTCTCATTGACTCTGATTGTCTCCAGTCAATTTTCTACGAGGCAATAAGTGAAGGACTGACTATAGTTTTATCAGAGGCAGCAGAGGAAGAGCAGGAAGCCGATCGCTTCTGAATACTGATCTTGATAACGGCGCCTCCTGCTGTTCCTCTATGACCTGAACTCCATGAGTCGGAGCGCTGCGGTGGTCAGAACCGCGTCGCTCATGCAGTGGCCGGGTTAAAGGTGTTCTGGCAGTCTGGGTTGACCAGCGCCGGCTCCACATGATGGAGACCAAAGGAAGTCCACTTCTACGTCTTGCTGTGACTCCGTGTCTGAGAACATCCTGTTTGACGCTTCGAAGCGTTTCAGACGGAAGATTTTATCTGAAAGTGTTGCAGATTGTTGTGTCCCATGAAACACGTTAAATTCATCAATTCTGCTTTGTTTAGGCCAATGGCTCTGAGACACCCAAGAAGAAGAAAGAAGACTAGAAACCAAAAGAATCTCTGCAGGTACCGGAGGGTTCTGCTGCAGAGGTTAACGACCTCTGACCTTATCATGGTTTCTTCTTCTTTCCTTTAAAGATGCTTTCCACATGTCACCGTTTCATCATGTCCGACTTTTTACTCAAATCTCTTTGTAAGATTCTGACCCGGAATGAGAAAACTGCAGTCAAAATCAAACTTCTGTCCCAGACGATTGAAAAATGTTAAATATTTTATGTAATTTTGATGATTCTGTTTTCTAGTTCAATGAAATTATTGACAATTTCAACCAGTAAATGTTAAATAGATTAAATATCCATCCATGTGTTTTGCAGTTCATTTGATCACCAAAATTATTTTATATTAAAAATTTACAACCAAACGTTTGAATCGATTCTTTGAAGGAAATAAACTCAGACATTTTATTTATTTCTACTTCAACTTTATTAAAAATATGATCAACGAAGCAGCAGAAAACACACACACCAAGACACACACACATACACACACAGCAGTCCATCCGCGTAACCATGGCAACCACAGACACGGTCGTTAAATGGCAACAAATGTTCAATAAAGAAGCTCGGTTCTTTAACAGAGTTCTGGTGTCTTCTGGTCGGTTCCGACGGCGGCTAATCGGATCAGAACCGCCAGAGTATCGGATCAGAACCATGAGGGGAAACGTTTGGAGCTTCAACAGGAAAACCTAAAAAAATAGAACCTCTGAGTTTAAAGAGCCTCTGATCGGGTCAGACGGCGCCGTTTCATAATTGATCCGTTTCATTCACACATCCGGATCCGACAGAACCACTCATTCATTCAGGGTTTAAACCCGACTTTAAATTCCTGCTGGTTCTGATCCATTTGGGTCTCTTCTGATGCGTCAACGGTCTGACTTTATTTTGAAATCCTGCAGGAAGAAACTTCCTGTGACAGAAGGAAATTTAATCAACTCATCTCCAGGTCTTTCCGCCTCAGTTTGGAGTTTTCTGAACTTCCCGATGAGCTCAGAAGATCAGAACCGGGGTTCTGACGGGGTCGGGTCCGGCCTGGGACTCGGGGAGCGCTTCCCGTCCGGGTCACTGGCTGACGACGAGCTGCCGCAGGTAGGACTGGGTCAGGCCGCGCAGCTCCTCCAGAGCGTAGTCCTCCGGCATGGGCAGCCGGCTGATGTGCGGCGCCAGCTGGGCCAGCGGGATGCTGAGCGGGTCGGCGGCGCCGTCGCCCTGCTGCAGGCTCAGCACGACCCGCAGGATGTTCGCCACGCGCTTCGCCATCTCTGCAGGGGGGGGGAAAGAGGCGGAGCTAAGGTCAGAAGGAACGACCTGGAAACATCAGAGCCAGGTGGAGCTGTGATTGGCCGGCTCCAGGCCCTCACCTGATTGGGCGAGGTGGTCCCTGGCGGTCCGGCAGGGCAGCAGCTCGATGCGGCTGCAGAGCGACGTCACGTCAGAGTAGAGCCGCTCCAGCTGGTAGCCGGCGCCGGAGCTGTCCGCCTGGGACAGCAGAACCACGTTAGACACAAACAATCCTTTACGGTTACCCCGGCAACGCCACCACAGGTTATTATAGTTGAATTACTAAAAAACAGCAACAGAGCTCAAGCAATTATTGAAACAATGTCAACTGATTTAGTACCAGATTAACAGAACTAAATTAGTTTAAATAATTAAAGCCACACAGAACCTGAACAAACCATTTTGATCTGAGCATAAAAAGTTAAATATGACAGAGTAGACAAACTAATCGATCAATCAATCAATCAATCAATCAAGTCGTTACCAGCAGCTGTCATCACTCTCAGAGTTTAACATCCTGGATGTTTTCAGTATTTTTTCACCTTCAACATCTTTTCTGCTGTTTGCAGCTTTTAGTTTGTCTTTAAATGAACTTTAGAAAGTTTACAGAACCGGTCCAGAACCAAACCGACCTGCTGGATGTCCTGCAGGGACTTGATGACCCGGATGTAGTCCAGGTAGACTCTGCCAGAAGTGTCCCAGTCCTGGATGCTGGCGCTGTGTTCTGGTTCCGCCAGGCCCTCCAGGAACTCCAGCAGGTAGTCGTGGTTGTCGTTGACGATGCAGTCTGCGGGAGAAACGGGTCGAGTCACGCGGTGCGTGGTGAGCCGGTCGGGTCCGGCGTGCGGGTCGTACCTGAGGCCAGGTGTTGGATCAGCAGCCGGTGGCACTGGTTCCAGTGTCCGGCCCGGTACAAGTGCAGGGCCTGGCGGTGCCGGTCCCCGTCCCGCCGGGCCCGGACCGCCTTGGCCTCGTGGATCCAGCTTTCCGGAACCAGCAGCCTGTCGGTCAGGAAACGCTCCCTGCGGGCCGACTCTTCCGTCTCCAGCAGGGGGCAGTGCAGCGCCAGCAGCTCCCTGACTGCGCGCTCCCGCTGCCTGCAGAGAAGAAGAAACTCGATCTCTGCAGCAGCCACAGGGAACTGGTAACTCATTAGACATGCAGCGTGTTCACATCTGGACCCTGAGGAACTCCGCAGGAGATTTCATTCAACTTCCCTTTGGACACTAAAGGTTTCAGCTGAACATTTTGGCAGAAATACCAGCCCAGTTTTCAGATGGGGATGGTAAGAGCGGGTCCGGACCCGGTCCTGGCTCTGACCTGTGGTCGGGGACGTGCAGCAAGATGAAGACGGCCAGGTGCCAGAGGCCGGCGCTCTCCAGCTGGGCGGCGTAGGCGGAGTGGACGAGGCCCTGGCGCGGCGCGGCCAGGTGGGTGTAGCGCAGCGCCTGCAGCACGCCCCACAGGTGCCAGCTGAGCCGGTAGTCCAGGCGCTGCCAGGTGACGGTGAGCGGGTCGAGCAGCGGCTGCAGGCCGTACAATCTGCAGGGGAAATGGGTCAACAGAACCAGACCATTAAGAGAACAGTACTATGAAGTTTCCAGGCACAAAGCACCATTTTATAGCACAATCAGAAACTATGATACCTTCAGTTCTCATAAAAATTACAAATGTGACTTTATTTCAATTTCCTTATTTATTATTTAAGTAAATAATTTAAATATTTGAAATTGTGTCGCTGTCTCTTTAAGAATGTCTGCCCTTCCTGGAGGTGGAAGTCATCCCAACATGACTCCTCTATTAATCCTTTAACGTTTTTACCAGCGTTACTCTGGTAAAAACGCTGGTAAACCTGGTGGAACCTGGTTCTACTGACTGTTTGGTTCAGTGAAGTCAGTTGGACCCGGTTCTGGTGCCTCAGGTTCACCTGTCGCTGTAGAGCTTCAGCAGGTGGAAGCAGAGGTCGAGCAGCGGCTGTTCAGGCTCCTCCTTCTCCTTCTCCTCCTCCTCCTCCTCTTCTAGAGGTGGCGCCCCCTCCAGGTACGGTGGCAGCGGTGTGCAGGCGTATCTGCCGGCCTCTGTGGAGCCCTGCAGGGAGCAGCAGAACAATCAGAGGGCAGTTCTGACCCGGCAGAGAGGCGGGTCTGACTGGGACTCACCTGGAAAGCGGCTTCGTAGGCGGCCAGGGCGTCGGCCACAGAGGCGGTGGGCGGCAGCAGGTACCACAGGTGGACGGCCAGGCAGCGCTTCCAGTCCAACTCCGAGCAGACGTTCACCGCTGACCCGGACGACTGCCACACCTGCGGAGACGGAACCGTTCAGAACCAGAACCGAGCGGTGGGGAGGACGGCTCCGACCCGACGAAACCCACCGGTTTCCCAGCCAGCAGGGCAAAGATCCGCAGCCGCTCTTCGCTGAGATGGAGGTCGGTCTGCGTCCGGCTCCAGTCGGCCAGCTGCAGGTCTAACAGCTGGCGGCAGAACCGCGACCCAGAGGCCTGTGACAGCAGCAGGGCCAGGCGGTGGTCGCCTAAACACACACATCACCATGGTGACACACACACACACATTAACCAACACTGTTTACAACTCCAGTTTAATTTCATTATCAGGTTCTGCCGGTCCACTCACCTTCCCTCTGGGCCAGTTGGCAGGCCTCGCTGATGCGGCGTCCCGTCAGGTAGCTGAACAGAGCCTCCGCGTGGCGGCCCCTCCCTGCCAGCGCCACCTCCTCCTCCACCCTGCGGGCGGCGCCGCGGGCCAGCCAGTCGGAAAAGGCGCAGCGGCGCTGCAGCTGCTGCTGGTAGTCGTCGAGGGGGCCGGCATCAGGGTCCAGCTGGCCCCACAGGGCCTCGCACAGCGTCCAGACCTCGGCCCAGTGGCCCAGGACGGCTGCGGTACGGACAGCGCAGGTCAGGGACAGAGCGTGGAGACGAACAGTCCCTCACCGAACCAGAACTCACAGTCAGCATCGCCGCGCTCCGCACTCAGCTCCCTGATCCAGTCGGCGTAGTCGTGCAGCGCCGCCACGCCGGGCCGCGGCTCCACCAGCGGACAGGATGCGTCCTCTGGGACGCTGACAGTGCTGTGCTTCAGGCTGATCTCCAGGGGGCGCTGCAGCACCGCAAGCCGCTCCTCCTCCTCCTCTTCCTCACTCATCTTCATCCCCTGAGGAGCTTCCAGTCCCACCAGCTGCTCCACCACCACCTTGTAGGGGCTTTCAGCGAGCCTGGAGACACACAGCTCAGGTTAACCTTTGACCTTAGAGAGAATCCTTTGAAATGTCCCCACTAAGCTGAACCTTTCCTCAATCAGGCCCCTAAACGGCAGTTGACGGTTTAAAGAATGAAGTCTGTTCTGGCCTGTTGGGGGAACCGCAGGTTCTACGACGTTCCAGGTCATAAAGTGGATTTTAGAGCTCTGGGCTTTCTGTAAGCCGCCTAATCCACTGTTCCAGTTCAGGAGTTTTTCCTTACGGTTTGGTCCGGGCCGGTTTGTGCAGGAAGCTGAAGTCCGTCTTGGTGCGCCGCTCCTGGAGCTCCGTCTGGTCGGCGGACTGCGCGCTGAGTCGGCTGCCGCAGTGGGCCAGGGTCCAGCCGGGACCCCAGCCCACTCTGAAGGAGCGGGTGGCGAACAGGCCGGTGTCCATCAGCATCGCCCCCTGCAGTACAGCAAAAGAACAGGCCGTTACCGCTTCCTGCCGACGCGCCGCGGCTCAGTCGGTGGTCCAGAACTGACCTTCCCCTGAGTGACGGACTCCTTCAGAGGGACGGGGCCGCCCAGTCGCCGCACCCCTACCGTCCTGATGGCGGGCTCCGGGGCCCGGGCCGGCAGCAGGAACGGGGTGGGGACAGGACTCCTCCACTGTGGAGGCCGAAGCGGGTCGGCTGCAGCCGGGGAGCCGCGGGACAGAGGAGAGTCCACGCGCTGAGGGAAGACGCCGGAGGTGAAGCGGGCCTGAAGAAGACCCCCGACTGCAGAGAGAGGAAGGTCAAAAACCAGCAGGAAGGTCTTCATCAGCGCGAGGAAGAGTTCCCTACCAGACGGACGGCCTTCAGAGCTCGGCAGGATGAGCCGAGGGGACGAGACGTCGGCAGACGCCTTGGTCGCTCTGTGAGGCTGGAACATGTCGCCGTCCTCCTCGTCCTCAGTGAACAGAGACGCCTTCATGATCTGGAAACAGGAAGTGATCTGATTACTCAGACGGATAACTGTCAGCATCGCCTCGGCTCCTCTTAATCTGAACCAGCCGTTTCTTCTGAACCAAAACGAAACATTTGAAAGGAAACAAGATTCTGGTTCTTCAACCCACTCTACGTCTCTAAAGAAGTCAGAAAATAGAAACAGATATCAAAACGAATAGCCAACTTCCTGTTTTCAAGGAGAACAGATCCTGTAAACAGCAGTTTGCTCCTTTTACAGGAATGTGGAGCCATTCTATCTATTTAGCCCTTACAGGTATTTGAAAAATTTAAGTCAGCAGATTCCAGGATTTTTTCACACTGATAACTGGGTTTCATCATCAGCCTGGCGGGCCTCCAGGCTTTACTACCAACAGGCTACACTTAGTTCACAGTGAAAACAGATCAAGCCAGGTTTATAGTTGAAGTACCGTCCCGTTCCTTCACATGTCCGGCGGCCTCTGGCTGTTCTTTCCAAAATATGATGAGAAACTCTGGAGTTTATTACAAATTTAAAGGATAAACAGTCAGAATCATTGGATTCAAGTGATGCCAACTCCCACCTGCAGGTGGCAGCATTTCTCCTACTCCACTGCTGCAGCCTGACTTCATGTCCAGATATAAACCATGAATGATTTGGTGAATAACAAAAATGAAGATATTTAAGGTCCTGAAAGGATGAATAAAGTTTGCATATAGTCTGTCTGCCTGTTATTTTTCTCATCTTTTTATTTCTATATGTACATTTTGATCAGGAAAAAAATATTGAAAAATTCCTTGAAAATATTTCTCATGTAGCCTCAGTAAATCAGTGATAATCCGCGTGACAGAAACTGCAGCGCTAGCTTCATTAATGAGACGGTTTTTATTTTCCGGGTCGCTGTGGTTCTCCTCCGGAGCGGCTCGGTGGTTCTACCTGCAGCGTGTGCGGGTTGATGCCCAGAGTGGACGGGATGTGGCTGCACGCCGCCGGCTCATGATTCGTCAGCGTCTCCATGTCGACCAGCGGCAGCTCGCCGTCGTCCTCCTCTCCTCCCAGCATGCTCTCTGTCGGGATGCCCTGCGTGATGTCGGCCATGTCGCTGTCCAGCTCCGCCACGCCGCTCGCCAAATCCACGGCGGTGGACTGGAGACAGAGAGAGAGCATGAGGACGGAGAAACTCTGGACAGACCAGGTGAGGTCAGAGGTCGACCGTCCATCAGAGGAGCTGGATCAAACCTGCAACATTTCCTCACGTCGACCTGATCAGAGGATCAGATTCACTTCAGACTTAAAATAAAAAAACTGGAGAGAGAAACTAAAAGGATCTTTAATACCTTATTAAACAGAAAATAGAAATTAAATTTATGTTAAAAAGTCGCATTAATTTCACTTTAAAAGTTTCACCTTCATCTCAGAACGAACAGGAAAATAACTCACAACCGGCCTCTAACCAGAATCAGAACCAGGAGCATCAGAAAAAGTAAAAAGCTTCTGGTTCTGATGGGAATCGTTCAGCTGAGACCCGGAGCAACAGAACCACCAACATTTAAACACCAAAATGATGAAGCATCCATCAGTCAGACAGAAAATTCTGATTTAAAATCAATCAATTCAATAATAAGTCAACAAATTTATGGTTAATAAAAACATTTATTCTAATATGATTGGACTGCAGTAAATATTAAACCCGTCTCAGAAGGCAGGTCAGAATTTTCTTTCCGTTTCCCCAGCAGGTCAATCAGCTGACTGGAATAAACCTGAACACATTTTTATTAATATGTCGGACAAAAAAATGTCCGACATACGGACAAAAATGTCCGTAATCTTAATGTAATCTTACATTAAGATTACATCTTAATGTAATCTTATTACATTAAGATGTAATAATTTACATCTTAATGTAATCTTATTACATTAAGATGTAATAATTTACATCTTAATTTACAACCATTAAGATGTAAATTATTACATCTTAATGGTTCTGAAGGCACCTGATGGAGAAAAGCTCTGATCAAAAACAAACAGTACTAGTAATAATAATAATAATAATAATAATAAATGTGAATTTGATTCTTCCAGTTTAAATGATTTTATTACCAGATTAAGTGAGAAAATCTGATCACTGTGTGAGTGAGGAATAGGGGGGGTGGGGGGGAAGTAGGGGGCGCAGGCTGCTCTACCTGGGCCAGCGGCGCCACCTGCTGCTGGGATGGAGGAAGCAGTTGCTGCAGCCTGGAAGCAGGAAGTGACATCATCGTCTTCAGCTTCTTGGGGTCGGTTTTGGGCGGGACCTCGTCGTCTTCGTCTGAGTCCTGGAGGCCGTATTTGGAGAAGTGGCTGACCTGGAGGAGAAAGGGGGCGGAGTCAGATTCCCTGATGACCTGCATGTTCTACCGGGCTGGATGTGACCGGACCGACCTCGAACACCCAGGAGCCGGTCTCGGGTCGGTATTCCAGGAAGCGCGCGCCCTGCTTCCTGGAGGCCTTCTCCAGCCGGCCCTCGTAGTTCATGTCTGTGAGTCGCTCTGGGCTGCGGATCTGAGCGCAGGTCGTCTTATCGTTGGGCCAGACGCCGTCCAGGGTCACTTCAGCCCGCCTGCAGACAGGAAGCAGGGTCACGACGGGAAACACCACCACACAGACCGGACCGGACCAGACCAGACCGACTGACTGTCAGACTGATGCTTTGATTAGTTACGTCAAGTCCATACATCGTTCCGACTCCAGCTTCTCCGTCATTTCAGCTTTAAACGAACTGATTGGACGCAACCATAATCACGTTTCTACAGAAGCTCCATGAATGATCAGAGAAATTGTGAAGATAAACGGATAGAAAAACATTTCTATCTACAAAGAGACCGACAGAGAAACTGAGTTTTCAGGGAAATAATTTGCATCAGACATAGAAAACTGATGCAAGTCGACACAAAGATGAAGATGAACTACATCAGTAGAGATCGATTGGGAAATTGAGTTCTCAGAGAAATAACACATCATCAGACAGAAAGGTTGCATTGGGCACCGATACAGGTACAACGCAAGAGCATCTGCGGTGGCGGCTCTGCTGGAATCCCTGCGTTCGCCAATAGGCCGGAGCGGCGCTGAGCTGCTTGCAGCTTTAATTCAATTTGTTTGCTGTTACTGGCCTTAATTTGAGCTAATTTACTACCGTTTACTGCTGCAAGGAAACCTTGTAAAAATAAACGATTAGATTTTTTCTTTTAGTTCTGATGGTCGTTTTGTCAATAATTTAGCTGTGAAAGGGGTTTTGATTTGGAAATGTTGATTATTTCATCAGTAATGTGGTTAATTAAAGATAGAAATTAACAAATATTTAATGCAGTCTCACCTCCAGTATTAACAAGTAAATCATGAGGAATCAACAGAAACCTTCAGTCTGTTGGAGTTCAAGTGTTAGTGGACGAGCAGGATATCTTTTTCCTACATTTGTTTCTGGATTTATTTGGAAAAGCTTCATAAATAAAGCGTCAGATTTAGGCTCCGCCTCACCGGTTAAGCCCCTCCCCCTCCGGCGGCTTGTTCTTGTCGTCCGGGTAAACGATGACCTCTTTGCGCCTGAAGTGGACGATCTCGTCCAGGTTCAGGCCTGTCAGGTTGACCTCTCCGGGGAAGAAGACGGAGCCGTAGCCTGCAAGCACCAATCAGCATCCAGCTGAGAGTCAGCCGACCAATGGGATTCATTCAGGAATATTTCAGCTGGGATTATTAGGGCGCTACCTTTCCTGCCCACGGTGAAGTTCTCCACGATGCATTCTCCGTTCTCGTCCAGCATCTCGGCCAGGTCGTCCAGAGGGGGGATGGTGTAGTAGCCCACCCGGTTCAGAACGATACCTGGAATCACGGCACATGCTTAGCCCCGCCCACCCAGCAGAGGGGCTGATGGGAAACGCAATCACAGGGACGGGCTCTGACCTGCAGGGTGAGGAGACGGTTTGGACTCCTGCTGGTCCTCCTCCTCTCTGTCCTCCTGCAGAGAGTCTTCGCCGAAGGACACAGAGACGTCTTCGCTGCTCAGCTGCAGGAACGATAAAGGCAGATCTATTCACTCCGACTCTGTGCTTCCTGCTCTGAGCGACATCATTCTGCTGCAGTTATCAAATAAATCTGGAGTTTGGGACTTTTATGTTAAAAAAAAGGAGAGTTTTAAGTCACTCGGCTGTTCTTCTGTATCAGCGGATACTAAAGCTCAGGTATGAGAAGTGAAACAGTGGATCGGATCATCTCTAATCTAAACAGCTGGAAACGGTGAAAATAAACCAGACGATCCTCTCAGAGCTTCTCACGTTAATCAGATGACCTTTGTGTCCATCAGATCTGATCTAACGTGTGGAGCTCAGCCTGGTTAACAGTGAACAAGCAGAACGGCGTGACCTGCTGACCTCCAGGCCGTTCCTGGGCTGCTTGTGCATGTTCAGATCGCTGATGGTGTCCTGCAGGCTGGGCTGGGCGCGGCCCTGCGGGATGGGCTTGGCGATGGGGTTCACGTAGAACTGGGTGACCTCGGGGTCGTCGTCGGCCCGGCCGCTCACACCTGGAACCTCCCGGAGCTCGTCGTCCTCCGCTTGGCTGCAGGAAGGGCAGAACGTTAACAGAACCGATTCATTTTCAGCCGTGATGCAGCCGCGACCCGCTGAGGTTCAACTGCGGTTCTGATCACTCAGGCTCAAGTTGAAGGAAAAAAAAAAACCAAACAAACAAACAAAAAAAAAACCACACAAAGTGTGTGTTTAATGAAGGCTATGCAGATGAACCAATCGAAGTCCTCCATTTTGAACTATAATGCAGCAGAAAGCCTCTATAAAACCCACTGATGCTGCAACATCACAAAAGGAAGACTTCTAAGTTCAGGTCTGAAATAAATCCAGATAAAATGGCTGGAAGGTGGTGAAACGGTGAAATGTTGAGTTTAAGACGTCCAGCAGAGCTAAAACATTTATAATTTAGATCTCATCATTTGTTTCATGTTGAGACTGAAGCTCTTCAGCTGTTTGAACGGAAGCCGTGGGTCGGGCCGGTACCTGTGTCCGTTCTGAGGGTACTCTGAAGGTGAGGCCAGGTCGTCGCTGTCTTTGTTCAGGCTGCTGCTGCTGTACTGGCTGCTGCTCAGGTTCTTCAGAACCAGCTTCTTGATGCTTTTCCTGCGCAGAAACAACAGAACCGCGTGAGATGGACGGGTCCGACCGGCTGTGCTCCCAGTTACCGTTGCGACCAGAAGCCACCTGGGCACGAAGGCTCCGTTGGTGAGCGACGGCTCGTCGTCGTCCAGACCGTCAAAGAGCTGCGACTTGGAGGCGCCGGACGACGTGAGCGCTTTGGGCCGGACCTTGGTGGCGGGTCGCGGGGTCAGCTTGTAGTGGGTGGGCGTAGTCAACGCCTTCTGGGCTGTTGGATTGGTCGGCTTCAGACGCTGCAACCAGAAATCAGATCAAATATAAGCATGAAGTGGTCTTGGCGACCATGTTGCCGCTGCCGCCACTCACCTCCTCCTTCTTCTTGGGGTCGCTCAGCGGGTTCCTGAAGAGCGGAGAGTCGCCGTATGGAGAGTAGGCAAGCACGTTGAGCTGCTGCTGCAGTATGGCCTGCTGGGCGGCGTTAGCGTTCGGGTCCGTCAGCGCTGAAACAGAAAACGGATCTATAGAACTTGTGGACGGCTGGGAAAAACGGGTCGGATCGGGAACCGGCGGCTCACCGACGGGCTGCTGCGTGGCCCCGAAGCCCAGGCTGCTGCCGCTGCTGAAGCCGCTGGCGCCGAAGCTTCCCAGGGTTCCCGGCGCCGTGCCCAGCTTGTTCTGGGTGTTTCCAAACAGAGTGGTTCCGGTTCCGACTGCGGGACAAACGGCACAGATCAGCTGCACTGACCCAATCAGAACATCACAATATTCAATCAGCAAATGGTCCACAGCAGTTCTGCTCCTGGTCGGTACCCGTCGCAAAGTTGGTTCCTAGTCCGGTTCCCAGTCCACCAGTGGCCAGTTTGTTACTAAAGAGTCCTCCTCCAGCCGGGTTCGCTCCAAAACCTGGAGGCAGAGACGGGGAATTAGGAGGAGGAAGGAATCGGAGCGGGTCGGCAGAACCCGGGACGCTCACCGAAAGTGGAGGTGTTGGTTCCGGTCCCCAGAGTCAGAGCGGGCTTGTTCCCAAAGAGTCCGGTGTTGGTGCCAAATGATGAAGCACTGGTAGTGGTGGTTCCGAACCCGGTGGGTTTGTTCCCAAACAGACTGGGCTGGAAGAGGACAGAAACAGCAGGAAGGAGACGGATCTGAGTGCATAGATCTATATCAACGAAACAAAATGGGTGAATTAAGGAAAATATGAGAAAACTTAATCCCTGAGGATATTTATAATATTCAGAGAAGCATACCAATATGCTGACTCATCATTGTCCACTTCAGGTTAGATTTATTTTGCTTTGAAATGTGACCAGCATTACAGTTTTAAAATCCACTGACTAATAAATAAATTAGGATTTAACTGAAGTGGAAAAAATGTATTAATATTTTATTGTTTGTCTTTTTAGACAATATTTGGAGAATCAGCTGATTCATCCGCTTGGATTCAAAGCGTTTTTGGGCCGTGTCCCGTACCTGTGTGCCAACGGTTCCA
Organism: Poeciliopsis turrubarensis; assembly: GCA_010277015.1. NCBI lineage: Eukaryota > Metazoa > Chordata > Actinopteri > Cyprinodontiformes > Poeciliidae > Poeciliopsis > Poeciliopsis turrubarensis. Next base: position 156,850 of record VMRN01000255.1, read on the forward strand.
AAGCCAGCGTTCGGCTGGCCAAACATCCCAGAACCGGTCCCAAAGCCGGTGGCGGTGCTGGTCTGGGTGGTTCCGAACAATCCGCCCGGCTGAGAGGCCGCCGTGCTGCCGAACAAACCCTGGGGAGACGGCCATAGGTCAAAGGTCGAACAGAGTAAGGCAGTGAAGGCGTGCTGGAAGCTGAGCTCTCACCATGGTGCTGGTGTTGGGCTGGCCCATGGTGTTGGTGTTGCCGAAGTTGAAGCTCTGGGTGGTGGTGGTGGCGCCGAACGGCTTGAAGAGGCTGCTGGCCTGCTGCTGGTTCTGCTGGCCAAACAGGCTGCTGGTACTGGTTCCGAAGGATCCGGTGGCTGTGAGGAGACAAGAGGTAGGCGGTGTCGCTGGACTGAACCATTTTCTAAACAGAACCAGAACCCCATCGAGGACTCACCGGGTCCAAAAGTTGATTTATTGGCCCCGAAGTTGAAGTTGGAGTTGGAGGCGGTGGCACCGAAGAGTCCGGTAGAGGCGCTGGAGGTGGGGGTGGCCCCGCTGAACAGGCCGCCGGCGCTGGGCGCCATGGGGTTGGTGGGGCCCTTTCTGCCCGCCTGGTAGTCCTCCAGCCTCAGCTCCTGCACACGATGGAGACCAGGAGAAAACTCAGAAAATTATCAAGACAGCATGGAGGAACGATGCATCAGAACCGCCAGCAGAACAAGATCAGTTATCCAGAGCGGCGCTGATTCAGAATCAGCAGCTCCAACTCAGAAACTGTCCTGGTCTGAATGCAACAAAACCACAAATCAGTTCCTCTGATTACCATCAGTCCACTTCCTGCTGCGCTTTCTCTCCACAATCACATCGATGCAGAACCAAAACTGACTTAAAACTTACTGTAATTTCCGGACTATAGAGCACAACTGATTATAAGCCTCACCCAGTACATTTTTAAAGGAAAAGCCGCACCTGTCTATAAGCCGCATGTGCCTACATTGAAACGAGAATATTTACAAAGAAAGACGGTACACAGAAAGAGTTTTCAAAGTTTTAATAATATACCTTAGCTTTTCTTTCCAAACAGTGCCTGTGACGCGGCAGCAACACAGCAGCCACACGGTAATAACGCAGCACTAACAGGGTTGTTTAAAAAAAAAAAAAAAAAAACATACCGGCGAAAGTCACTAAGAGCCGTCTTCATCTTCCTCCTGTGCACTGAAACCATGGAAGTCTTCCTCCTCATGGTTGGATTAAATTAGCGTCAGATATTCTTCGCCACACACTCTCTCAGTCTCTCTTTCGTTGTTCTTTATCGGCCAGCTCGATTGCTTTAAACTTGAAAGCCGCATCATATGCATTTCTTCTTGCATTTTCAATGATGAGGGTCTGTTCATGCTAATTTTATTTATGCACAAAACGCGAAGTTACATTAAACTTGTGTCTTCCTCGACACATATATTCCACCTGTCTCACTCTTAACGTTTCTGCTCCAGTGACCCTGGTGGCCGTTAGAAAAAATGCATAAATTAACCGCATCATTGCATAAGCCGCAGGGTACAAAGCGTGTGACAAAAGTCGTGGCTTGTAGTCCGGAAATTACGGTAAACTGATTTCATATAATAAACTGCAGCCATTTTTCTAGAGCAACAATTGTTACACACACCTCCAGAGACTTGTTCTCGTACTCCTTCATGGCGGTGATGCACTGGTGTTTGGTGTTGATGCTCGTGGTCACACCGGCTTTCACCATCGTGTCACTTCCTGTTGGAGGCTGCACAGATTTCAGACAGAGGTTAAAACGGTTACCATGACGCCAAGCGGCCATTTTACCTTCAGTCCTGATCTAAAACATGAAAGTAATCAGAAACTGGAGCAGGGCCACCATGATGCGCTTCCTGGTGGCCCCGCCCTGCTATCGGCTCCACCTCCTGAACACTCACATTGAATTTCACTGTGGTTCCTGGCTGCTGATTGGCTGCAAAGCCGGAGCCTCCGAACAGCGAGCTGGAAGTGCCGAACGGGTTGGTGGTGGTGTTGGTGGAGCCAAACAGGCCGCCGCTGCTGGTGCTGGTCCCAAAGGCTGAGAGAAGAGTCTCCATCAGAATCCATCAAAACCCACCCGCCGCCACGCCGAAGGACACTCACTGCTAAAGGAAGTGGGCTTGTTGGCGCCGAACGCATTGCTCTGCTGGGAGAAGAGACCACCGCTGGTTCCGGTCCCAGTGTTTCCAAACAGGCTGGTGGACGTCCCGGTGGCGCCACCGAACCCGAACCCGGTGCTGGTGGAGGAAGTTGCCGGCTGGCTGAAAGTGCTGGACCCAAACAGACCACCTGAGGGGGCGGGACCAAAACCACAGCCGGGTTAAACCAACCTGACCCAGTTTGTGTCTGTCAGAGCCGAGACACAAACTCAAGCTGATCTGAGGATTCACAACCAGATCAGGAATTCCTCAAGTTTTTATTTTGCATTATAGTTCATTTTTGATATTGTACAAAAAGGCTTCAGTGGCTAAAAAAAAAAAATCTGCAGACTGTGGAGATTTTGTATCTGATTAATCGTTTAATCAACAGAGTGTCCCGAATAATCATCAAGCTCCAAGTTAATAAGATGGACTCAAATTATATATTTGAATTTAATTTCAGATTTTTGGGAAACCAGTTAAGATGAAGCTGATTTTAAAAATGTAAAGATTCGTAATTAGAAATGAATTATAAACTTAATTTATTTCAGCAGTTTCTAAATTACAAAAACTTTTCTGCTGTAATTTTGATAACTGCTTTCAGTTTCCGCATTTTGTGTTTCTGTGAATTAAATGAACGGTGAGCTTCAAAAATATAAGATTTTCCAGCAACATTCAGACATTCAATTTTCTCTTTAAAACACTAATATCTCCTGAACGGTCAAACACACTCAGGTTCTGCTTCGGGTTCTGGCCGGACTCAGAAGCAAAGAGAAAGATGGAGGAACCAACCAGGTTTGTTCTGCGTGGAGCCAAACAATCCTCCGGTGTTTGTGGTCGCCCCAAACGCCGACGTCCCAAAACCTCCTGCTGCACCGAAACCCGTGTCTGTTTAGAGAGGAAGAGGTCAGAGGAGAACATCCCGATAAAACCTGACACGTCCCGATAAAACTTGACACATCCAGATAAAACCTGGAGCATCCCGATAAATCGGAACACCAGCGTTCAGGTCTGGACTTAAAAACACCTTGATGTTTTTGTGTCACCTAGGAAACAGCAGAAAGCTCTATGGTTCCTGTGGAAACCCAGAGCTGCAGCATGTTAAGCAGGATTTAGCGCCACCTTCTGATAAAGGGAGAGTTGTAGCTGCTGTTAATGGACTCAGCGGAAAACAGCCGCTTACTTATTAATAATCAGCAGGAAAGGAAGGGAGGAGCTGATATTATCAATAATAACAACATGATCTGGAGGAAACCAGCCAATGAGGTTCAGACCCTCCATGTCCATGATCCAATCAGGACGATCGACTGTGAGCCGCTGTTGGTTTGAGCTAATCAGGAAAAGCAAACTCACTTTGCTGGCCGAAGGCAGAAGAGGAGCCGAAGCCCCCCGTCCCACCGCCAAACGGAGTCCCAAACGAATTGTTGAACATCCTGACCTTCTAGCAGGACCTCATAGATCGTCTGCAGAGACAAACATCAAAACGTAACATTCATACTCAAATCAAAAGTTACAAATTGTTTTAGAATAAAAACATCTCCAGGAGCTGGATTATCCCGTTACAACTGGTCAGGCTGACCTGATGATCCAATATGGCCGCTCCTCGCATCAACAGAAGAGCAGTCGTATAAATAAATATACATTTATATGAGAATAAACAATTTCTCAAACATTCATAAAAAAAAAAAAAAAACAAAAAAAACAATCCAGGAATGTTTGTGATGAGGTTAAAACATAAAATAAAACATTCAAAACAAATAAATTTTATACGAGACCCACTTCAAGGGAAAATTTTGTTTATAGAGATAATAATTAGTTTTATTTACCATACCATACTTTATTTATGGTTTGGTTTTGCGTTATTATTTAGCAATATTGGTTGTTCTGTTTCATTCTTAATATTTCAAATATCTTCCAGTTCCACTCCTATCCCAGCAGAATTAAAGTTTGTTGGTATTTGACAGGACAAACTTACATCATGATCAACAATCACTTGAAATGTTCTCAGAAACAACTATTTTAGAGTTAATCACAATAATTACAGTTTATCATCATGACAGGCCACTTTACAACCGACTGGAGACTCAAACACATAAAAATATTCCTCCAATAATGCGCAGCATTATATAATAATTTCTGACTCAGGCTCTGAAGCTCAGAAACGCTTCTTGGCTGGAAAACAAGTGTTTGTGATTGATGTTCTGGATGGGCCTCCACTGCCCCGGAACAACCAGGAACCCGACTCGGATTTCTGTGCTTTGCAGAGGCCAGTCAACATCAATATCAAGATGTTCTGAGCTGAAGTGAAACCAACAAGGCAAAGTTCACCAGAAAGTCCAGGGAAAGTATTTAAAATGATAAAAGAACCTCTGATGTAAGAAATAAATATATGATGTACTTGCATCAGAAAGACCTGCAGGTCCTTCGGGGATGGAGGATCAATAATGTCGTCCTATAACATCCTCCAGCTCCAGCTGCGACTCTACGGACTGAATTGCCAGCTTTTGTTCGCTCTCTGAAGCAGAAACTAACCTAAGTTGCTGACATGTTTTGACCAGAAGTCAACTAGTTGCAGCTGGGTGAGACCGGATCAGCTAATGTAGCTGTAGCTCATCAACACGTTTGGTATATCCGCCACCTCTCACTTCAGCTCAGAAATGACTATTTCAGTCATCTCTTATCGCCACAGAAAGAGACTAATGGCGCCCTTACATATTAACGCTACAGCTGCTTCTTGGTTTTAAAGGTGCGACACATTTCAAAACTAAACGCGCTACGATACGTTAGCTAACCAGCTCAATGCTAACCGCGTTAGCAACACGGGAGCGAGTAAAATGTAGGAACACAACTAATGTTTGGCTAATAGTTACCTGGGCCGAACGCGCCGCGACAGTTCGGTCTGCCGGCCGAACCTCCTCCGGCAGAGACTGTGATATGGAGTGAGGGGAGCTCTCCGTCAGAACTTTGGGTCTCTAAACACCTAGTAGCGGCTAGCTCTGTCAACGAGGAGGGAAAACGGCTCAGCAGACGTTGCTACGCACTTTCATACGCGATGACGTCGACGGAGCGGTTTCGTGATTACGAAAACGTGATTACGAAAACGCCAAGAACATACATTTCGCCGTAATATTATTTTCAGAACAATAGTTGGTTGCGAAGCAAATATTTTCTTTTCCTAATTACGTTTATTTTTTTACGTTTTGAAGAAGAAGCTATTCTTCAGTATGTTGATGACGTCCTCTGCATTCTGTTCAGCGACGGTTCTAGAACAAATGTATCAGGGGACCATTTTAGCCCCCTCAAATTTATCAGGGGGATAAATTTTAGCCCGCCCAAATTTATGAGGGCGGGCTAGAGTTTTTCATAAGGGCAAAGAACAACAAAATGAAATGAATAGGTCATTAAAATGTGGGCTCTTTTTTCACTTTATTTGGCAGTTTTTTTGAAGTGTTGATAGGAAAATGTTTGTAAAAGGGTTGCCACCGTGCGGCAGAAAAGCCCAAAAGTTATATATTTGAATACAAATGCCACGTTCTTGCAATGATTTCACAGTATTTGATTTATTTTGAAATGTCTGTCAAACATGACATCATCACTGATTAACAGTCATTGTTGATCAAATGTCATTATGGTCAACAGTTGATCATAATGACACTTAGGATCAAGTGTCGTGTTTTAAGTTCTGTTTGAAACAGAAATCAAACAGAACTTAAACTAACATTTAATTTCTATTTGTTTGAAATAGAAACAAATAGAAATTATTTGCGTCTATTAGGACATTTGAATAAAGTCCTAAAGGAGATTACATAAACTCTTTGACGACCATCTCATAATGGCTTGTAGTGACCAAAACGCTCAGATGGTTCATTTCACCACGTTTAGTGCTTTCACTAAAGGTTGTCATTGTTACTCTGAATTTCAGGAGTGACAATAATTGATACTCCTGAAATGTCCCAATTAAAATACTAAATGTTTAAATGTAGACAAGCCTATATAAAAGTATTTAAAGCAGGGGTGCTCAAACATGTTGAGACCAAGATCTACTTTTTTTTTCTCACCAGCCAGCTGAGATCTACCTCATGACACAAAGATATAAAAATTGTAAATTAAACCCTATTTACTTATTTTCTATATGAATATACATCAGTCATATCAGAAATGATAAAGTGATAGAAAACCTGATGCAGTTTCTTCCTCAGTGAGATTCTGGCACTGGGAGCAGGTTACTGGTTTCTCAGTCAGAAGCTGGTTGCAAACCTGAGGCCAGCAGGTGTCAGTCAGTTCTGGAAGATCTGAGCTTTGGTTTGATGAGGTCAATATGCCATTTGTTTGTTAAAACTTAATCAAATATACTTGTCCTATTTGATGTTGTGACACTTTTACATCAAACCAACGAGGTAATTAGTCCAACTTTGTTGTTTATTGATCGTTCAGAAACCACAGCGGCTGTGATGAACCACAGCGAAGGTAAACAGAGATAAAATAACCCGAATAGGTGACCTTAATTTGAAACCGATCACTTTTAGTGGAAAAGTTCATAATAAAGATTTTGTTCAAATTTGAAATACTGTCACGTAATAAAAACTTGCGGCTCAATAAAATGCAATATTTTAAATGCGCCTTTTCTAGTTAAAGTGAAGAATCTCAGAAAACGCGTTTTCAGAAGTTGTCAGAAGGGCTAACTTGGAGAAATTGATTTCTATCAATAGAATAAGCTATTAGTCCCACCGTTAGCCTCTTTTAAAGAGGCAGAGGGAGTTTAAGCTTGAATCAGCTGGAGATTGGAATATATGCCATACAAACTGAAAGTTATAACTTTTGAAATTTGAATCATTCATTATGAGCCTCTGCTTGAAAATTTTTATTGATACAGTAATGAGGACAAAATTGAATTATTCTACAGTAAACAGTTTTTCTAAAACAACCTGTCATCTGATAAAGATTTATTTTGCAAAAAACCCCTAAAAGATTATATTAAAGCTATTTTGGCAATATGAACAACTTAAATGGGGTCATTTAAAAAGTTCTTTAAACCATAATTCCTGAAATGTTCATTTAAATAGGAAAAAAGAAGATATTTCAGAATTGTTAGTTCTTAAATATGTTAAGATCTTGTCTATTCACATTAACTGAAGACTTTGTGGCGTCTCAAGTACAATGTCAACACAACCCCTCAGCAAAATACCATTTACATTTACACAATCTCTCAGGTGAATGGTTCATTTGAGAGTTTCCATCTACAAAACAGATAGCGTAATAGAACAGGTCTGATGGTCTGATCTCGTAGGCCATAAATTAAAGCAGTCAA